>PVLC010000924.1:0-52116 GCA_004027655.1 Graphiurus murinus | reverse complement strand
GAAAAAAATTTTAATGAGCTATACACTCTACTAGAGTCTGGTGTATACTGGCTCTGAGATTTCAAACTAAATTCTCCCTAAGTCTATAGTAAGTACATTTGTGTGTGTGTATTCAGCCTCTGGGAAAAGACCTCTACCCGTTTATTCAGTTAATTCAGTGGATATTTATTAAGTGTCTTCTTTGTGCCAGGCACTGTTTCAGGACAAGGCACAATGGTGAACAGGACAGAGTCTCCGCCCCCATGAAGCCTACCACACAGGCAAAACTTAGCTTCTCTTACGGACACTCAGCTCAGCTTCTTCTGCAATTTTTTTTTCTTTTTTGTACTAGGAATTGAACTCGGGGGGCAGCATTCTACCTCCAAGCTCCACCCCCAGCCCTTTTTAGATTTTATTTTGAAACAGGGTCTTGCTGAGTTGCTGAGACTGGTCTCAAACCTGTGATCCTCCTGGGCTCCTCAAATTCCACCCCCTGCAGCTGCCTGCCCTGCCTGTCTTTAGAACTGAGGCTGAATGCAACGATTATGGGCTGACTAGCAGGCATTCATGCGGCGAAGCTGTGTTCTCACTCTGCCTCTTATTAATTCAGGCTCCGGGCAGGCCTCCTGAGCTGAGGCCCTAAGGACAGGACTAGCAGGGGTCCCATTATAGTCTAAGGAGAAATGCCTCAGTGTTACAATACCTCCAGACATACCAGGAACAAAAGTGACAGCAGACTCAGAGAGGGAAGGGACACTGGCAATTTTTATTAGCCCCATTGTGCTGTACTGATAGTCACATGCTTCCCAGGGGCGTTTGAAGTACATGAGAATGTGGACGGAGCCCATGGTTTGGTTTATTTATGCATTCACTCCAGATATGTAAATGACCACAGCATCCAGGGCTGTGTGGCAAAGCCAAAGAAAAGATTATTTTAATTAGCAGAAACTGGATAGCAATAACCATGGCTTTAAGATATACCTCTGGTTTGCAACCAGAGGTTCAGAATTGGTTATCATAAGCCAAAGATGCCAAAAGGTTCTTCCTTCCTAGATGGGTTTCATCAATTCCTAGGATGCCCACAAGAAGACACAGACACCCCATGAGACTCCAGCACCCAGCATTGTGTCTGCCACATAGGAGACATGCTCCATAAACATTTGCTGAATCAATTATTTATGAGAGGCTTAAATAATCTTTAAAAAAAAAAATGTGATCATGTCATCCTCCTTGTTTACACCATTCCAGGCCTTCCCATTATTCTCAGGAAAAAACAAAACTCCTTAATATAACCTGCTATACCCTGCATAATCCAACCCACTCCCCCTACTCCAACACGGACACACCACATTCCCACCCTCCAGCCCCAACCAAAATCCAAATCTTTTGACTAAAAACCAGAGAGAGCTCTAGCTACCAATGACACTGTCTATGCTTTGAGAACACATCCCCAAAACTCTCCGGATCTCAATCATGCCGAAATCTCAAGACCCACACCAGACTGCAAGCACAGGAGTGTCTCTGGAAGCACTGAGCACCAGGAGCCACCCTCGTTAGGCACAGCTGCAATCACATCTGCAGAGCGTACATTCTGTGCTTTACCACCAATTTCTCATAGTAAAAATGGAAACGCTAAGGAAATTACGTGCACGTGGCTTGCTCTGAGTCACAAAGACTCCACTGTGGTTCCAGGAACTGAAAATGGGGTCTCGGGAAGGGCAGAGTTAGTTGGAAGTTAAATAGAGCAATGTTGAGCCAGGTGTGGTGGCACACGCTTGTAATAGTACTTGGGAGGCTGAGACAGGAGGATTTCAAGTCCACGGCCAGCCTCAGCTACTTAGTGAAGCCCTCCGCAACTTAGTGAGACTCTGTTTCAAAATGAAGAATAGAAAATAGGGTTGGGGGCAGAGCAGAGTTAAAACCAGCCTGGAAGTCAGTCCCCCTGGGGACAAGGGATTCCGGGATGAAGGGGTAGAGGGGACAATGATGGGACCAGAGGGCAGGTACAATGGCATACGGGCATCCATCCGCAGACTTTTCCAGCTCTTGGTTGCTATGGTTGCAGACACCATGAGAGCTGGCTCTGAGACATGACAGGGGCTTTCCTCATCCTGCCCAAGACCCTGGCTTTGTCATTTTGTGGGGAAAGTGACATATTCAACAATGGGCAGCTCCTAATCATTCTCAAATCCACCATGGCGCTCAAAGGAGACCATAGTCACTCTTTCCTGCCCAGAACACAGAAGGTCTGAAACCTCCTTCAGAATACAAATTGCCTCAGGAATGAGCCAGGCATGTAATGTTGGGAAACATGATAACCCCCGGGTATGGAGGATACCCTACTACCAGAAAGCCGTTTTCTCAAGAATGTACAGGAAAGCAACGAGAGCACCAAAAATAAATGTTCACTGGAAGTCTGACCAGGGAGCGCTAACACTCCTTCCTCCGCTAGACACAAGACACACACACCCTGTCACCGGTGCTTCTAGGCTCAGCCCAGAGCCCATCCTGTTTTTTCTGCCTTCTCAAGGAGTCTGGGTTCTCAGCCACTAAATCTGTAAAACAAGGGCGCTTGCAAAGAATCTTTAAAAGAAACAGAGCCGTGAGCTTTCACACTTGACCTCTGGTTTCATGGTGAGGAAAAACAACGGTACATCATGTGGTCATTTTGTTGTTGTTAATCTTTAATAGATTTATACAGTACACTTCCCACATGAGATAGCCTCAATATACACTTTTTTTTTTTGAGGTACTGGGAATGGAACCCACAGGCATTCTACCTCCAAGCTCCACCCCAACCCTATTTTTTATTCTTTATTTTGAAACAGGGTCTCGCTAAGTTGCAGAGGGCCTCACTAAGTAGCTGAGGCTGGCCGTGAACCTGGGTCCTCCTGTCTCAGCCTCCCAAGTACTTGGACTACAAGGGTGCGCCTCCATGCCTGGCTCCTTGTATGCATTTTAAATCACCAGTATCCAGCCGGGGAGTGGTGGTGCATGCTTGTAATCCCAGCATTTGGGAGGCTGAGACCGGAGGATCTGGGTTCACGGCCAGTCTCAGCTACCTAGTGAGGCACTCTGCAACTTAGTGAGACCCTGTTTCAAAATAAAGAATAAAAATTAGGGCTGGGGGTATAGCTTGGAGGTAGAATGCCCCTGAGTTCAATCCCCAGTATCAAAAAAAAAAAAAAAAAAAATCACCAGGATCACTTATGAATGGTTTTCTGCTTAAAACTTAAACTGGGAATTGCTTATGCATGCTAAGAACTTATAAAAACCAATGAAATCAGCAAATTATTTCCATGACTTGAGGCAGGACAACTACTCTCGGCTCAATATATGCTTTTTGTATTGGAATAATACAAAAAAATTTAGACTGGTAGGTATACCAGGATTGATTATGAGACCATATATTCATGTTTATATAAATCACCATCATGTTCATTTTCTCTCTAAGGTAATGTTTTGAGTAGTGGGTGAGACGAAGACAGAAATGCTATTAAATGGTTTTGTGCTGAAGTTGAAACTGCAGGGTTAAGCAAAATCAACCAGAGTTCTGGACTGCAGGATTGTCAGACTAAAGACACACAAGGTGGCGGCAGGACAGGCCCGAGTCACAGCACTGCTGCCAACTATGGCAACTTACTTAAGCTCACAAGATCTCAGCCTCCTCGTTCGAGAAGCAGGAATGAGAATTTCACCTGTTTCTTTAGATTATTTTTTAATTTTTATTTATTTATTTTTGGTACTGGGAATTGAACCCATGGGGCATTACACCTCCAAACTACACCTCCAGCCCTTCTTATCTTTTACTTTGAAACAGAGTCTCACTGAGCATGCAAGTCCCATGAAGGAGCTACCTTGGAAGCAGATCCTCCACTAAGGTCTCACTAAGTTGTGGAGGATCTGACTAAGTTGCCAAGGCTGGCCTTGAACCTGCAATCCTCCTTTCTCAGCCTCCCAAGTACTGGGATTACAGGCATGAGCCATCACTCGAGGCTCAGAGCCACCACTCGCAGCTCATTGCGCTGTTTGGAAAGTTGCAGGGGCCCCTGGTCTCTAAGTCGGGCGGTCTCCAGCTTGGCCTCTGGAGAAGCATCCGGTTCATGGTCTGATAACTTGGGAGGGTGGCCCAGCCAGAGCCACCACTCCTGGGACTCATACACTCCTGGTGTTCTTGGTTCAGGTTTAAAATTTAACAAAAAAAAAAAAAAAAACAGCATAATGCAGATGATGAGGTAGAATAGAAAGAATAAAAATTTAGGCAGAAAGGAGACAGATTGGGAAGGTAAAGGAAAAATATAGTTTTAAAATCTGGAGAGTTCATCATCTCTAACTCCGCCCTATAGGTTGTGTTGGGTTTTAGACAGAAACCTCAATGGCCCACACCCTTAATCTCAAGTCCCCTCACGCCACCTGAGACTCCAGAGATTCACAAGGACAAGGTCAGACCTCACCCAGCCACCACCCTTTGTTGAAACCTGAGGAAGAAGAGGTCCAGACCTCCGCTGTGCCCACCCCTTCTTGGGAATTCTATATAAGGACTGAAAAGGCTGCAAAGACTCTCTTGGCCCAGATGATCTCCTCTCACCTGTCTTCTTACTTTCCTAAATAAAACTCCTGCCTTTGTCCCTGACTGGCATGTGTTGAAGTTCTTTTCACCACGCAGGCCAAGGGTCCACGGGAAAAGGTATCCGGCTGTCCCAGGACAATTCTATCTTACAGATGAGGAGACCGAATCATAGGAAAAATCCAACTTGCCCAAATCCACCACAATAAATGGCACAGCTTAAGTTACGTGATCTAAGACAATCAGAGAACAGAAAGACCTTAAGGACCCATTACTCAACCTCCTTCTTTTCCACCTAAGTGTCAGAGCCAGCCCTAGAACCCAGGTGTACCCACACTAAGCGCTACACTACACAGAGTCCTGGCTAAATGACTACCACATTCATTTACTCTCCTATCAGCCCACTGTAAGAAGGTTCAGGCTGAACCAGATTTACCCTACTTCCCCTACAGCCTCAAATTCCACCATGAGAAATGAATGCCTTTGGCCTAACACAACACTTTCAACCAGTAGAATCCAGGAGCTGACCCAGGTCGGTCCCTGGTTAAATGGGTGAAAACAGATTGTCCCCAATTTGCAGAAGGAAAAAAAAAGTGAGTTAATGGGAAGAATCTTTTTATCACTAAGCTTCTCCCCTCATCCATTTTTCTTAAACATGTGGTGGTTGACTTCTTGTCTCACGTAGCAAAGCGGGTGACATTGAGTCGTCAATATCACACCTGGCACCAAGCACCTCTATTCAGTCAGGCACGCTTCACATTAAAGTTAACAAGTTATGCTACTTATCTCCATCCTGCTAAAATACGACTCTGAGGTAGGATAGGAAAAATAAAAATAATAAGTAGAGACAAACTGCAAAGGAAAGAGAAACAAAGTTTTAAAATCTAGGAATTTTGGAATCCTTATCTTCACCCTCTTTCTTTCTTAGGCAAAAAATCCTCAACAAGCTTATGCTTTTAATCATAAGAGACCCATAACCCCACATGAAATTCCTGAGATGCTTGGTAAACACAGCCCAGGCGTCACCCAGCACTGACCAATGAAATGTCAGGAACCTATGGATTCTAAAAGAAAGACCAACGGGCTTGGGGGTGCACGCTTGTAATCCCAGCATTTGGGAGGCTGAGACCAGAGTATCCATGTTCGTGGCCAGCCTCAGCTACCTAGTGAGGCCCTCTGCAACTTAGTGAGACCCTGTTTCAAAAATAAAGAATAAAAAATAGGGCTTGGGGTACAACTCGGAGGTATAATGCCCCTGAGTTCAATCCCCAGTACCGAAAAAAAAAAAAAAAGAAAAGAAAAGAAAGACCAGACCTCCATCCCACCTGGGTGTCCCTGCCCACCCCCTCAAGGGGGTCTCTTATAAAAAAAAAAAACTGTAAAGACCCCAAAGTCACTCTCTTCCTCTTTAGATGGTCCAAGTTCTCCCTTGAAGGTGTATCCCTAGCTTTCCTAAATAAATTTCTGTCTTTATCTCTGACTGGTACACACTGAAATTCTTTTCTGCCACGGAAGCCAAGGACCCTGCCGATCCTGAGTTCCAGAGGTGAGGAATCAACCCTTCACCCCCCTGACAGCTATGTTGTAATCCTGGGACCTCCAGGCCTGCTTGCACATAAGAAACTTGTTTTCTAGTAGCAGTAAAATTATTGCTAGCTTGTATGTCAGAATTTAAGATCCTGGCATGTTAGGTCTGTCGGCAAAGGTGGCTATGATTTCCAAGTTCTCTATCACCCAAGCAAATCACATTATCTCTTCAAATGTCTTTTTTCCATATGTGTGGTGCTGGGTATCGAACCCAAGAGCATTCTACCTCCGAGCTACACCCCTAGCCATTTTTATTTTTATTTTTTTGAAACAAGAAAGTCATGGTACCAAGTTTCAGACTCTAATAAGGGAGGGGGAAAAAAATCTCAAACCATGTCCACAAACCACAAATAAATGTCCTAATGAGCAAACATGGGTCTTTATTTCCCCATTCTGGGTGACGGTGATGAGCCCAACACATGTAAACCATCAATTTTCCACTGGGAGCCCACGAGGGGACAGACCCTTTGACTTCTGAGTCTTACAGAGAGAAATCAGCCAGGTAAGTGTGACCAGCATGGTGACCTCCCAAGGTCACATTTACATAGATTCCACATCCAAGTCATGCAGAGCTCAGCTCCCCTAACCAACTCTTAACACTATGTGAGTGATAAGTACCCTTCTAGTCAATTCTCAGGACAAAAAAGCTGGTCAATTTTATTCACCTTTCAGCCTCCACCAAAGGAGCTGTCCAACTGATACTGCTCATTGGCTCTGAGTAAAATGGCTTCTATGTTATCATTGAACTCTCTCTATGTAATTCCCTATAGACTAAAAGTAAAAAAGAAGCCACTAGTTTACTGTTCCTATGTTATATATACTTTGTAGTCAGGCATGGTGGCGCATGCTTGTAATACCAGTACTTGGGAGGCTGAAACAGGAGGATCACAGGTTCATAGCCAGCCTCAGCAACTTAGTGAGGTCCTCTGCAATTTCGTGAGACCCTGTTTCAAAATAAAGAATAAAAAATAGGACTGGGAGTATAGCTCAGAGGTAGAATGTCCCTGGGTTCAATCCCCAGTACAAGAAGGAAGGAAGGAAGGAAGGAAGGAAGGAAGGAAGGAAGGAAGGAAGGAAGGAAGGAAGGAAGGAAGGAAGGAAGGGGAAAGGAAGGAAGAGAGGGAGTAACTTTGTACCATATCCCAGTTATGGTAGAAGTTTCCCAATTTGGGGCAAGATTGTATTGCTTTTTTGTTTTTTGTTTTGGGTTTTGTTTTTTGTTTGTTTGGTTTTTGTGGTACTGGGGATTAAACTCAGGGGCATTCTACTTCCAAGCTACACCCCCAGCACTATTTTTTATTCTTTATTTTGAAACAGGTTCTCACTAAGTTGTGGAGGGCCTCACTAAGTAGCTGAGGTTGGCTGAGAACCCGGATCCTCCTGTCTCAGCCTCCCAAGTACTTGGATTACAAGCTTGGGCCACCACACCCAGCTGTATTGTATTTTTAAATGTGCCTGATTTAAGATGAAGCCAAAGCACAGATGTTGGAGGAACAGGATGAAGAGCAGAATCAACCTGCCAGCCTAATTCCACTAGTGATGGCCAGGATTGAGAAAAGGATGATGCGCTCCTTTAGACACTGCTGGAAAAGAGCCCTGAGTCAAAGCTTGGCCCAGAAAATCTTTGGAACATTGTTCCTCTGTACTTTCTAAGATAATTGTGGTGATTTGGGTACATTATTAATCCCATTTGCAATGCCAATCTTCTGAAAGTTGGATATCAAATCAAAAATAGATTATTTTCCTTCCAGAAAAATCAAAGCTATGCAAATGTGTGTTTGGAAACACATTAATAAAGACAGCACTTGAGGGACCTAACAAGTTGAATATGGCTCCCAGTCACAAGAGACTGAAATCTCTCGTTGGCCAGGACAGCAGAAGCAGTGCTGGCCAGCCAACCTCTAAGGACTCACTGATCCATGGAGAGACAGTTCCCTGGAAATCTCTCAGAAAAACTTTTGAAGACACTTTTGGGTAAGAAGGAGTAGGAGAGTAAGAGATGGACAATGTCATTGTTTGAAAGTAAAATGTCCCCAGGACCTCATTCTCTGGTAGCAGCCATGCTCAGAGGTAGGTTCCAGAGGTGTGGCTGGGTACATTCTGTGTGTGTGTGTGTGTGTGTGTGTGTGTGTGTGTGTGTGTGTGTGTGTGTCCTGGCTCCACCTCCCAGCTGGATCATCTGCCTCTAACCCTCTCTCTCTGACCTTTTGCGCTCCCTCTCCCTCCCCTTTCTCTCTCCCTCTCCCCATCAGGCCTAAGGACATGCAGCCCCAGCTCCTGCTTGGCGCTGGTGTTCAACAGGCTATATATTTACATGGAATGAAATCTCCAGATCTGTAAGCAAATCAATCTTCCTTCCTCTAAGTTGTGGTTGTCAGGCAGTCAGAACCCAGACTGAAATAGACATAGACCCTGGAAGGAAGAAAAGCTCAAGGGAAACTGCTCTGCTGGAAGCCTCTGAAGGTGTGGGTTGGCCCAGCTCTGCCCAAGTGCGGCTTTGGGCCTCAATAAGTCATTTACCCTTTCTCCATCTCAGTTTTCCCATCCGCAAATCTAAGACTCGAATACCTACAAAAATAGGGTTGTTTAGAGAACAAATGAGATCATGTGTAAAAAGCGCTCTGTAAACCGAAAGGTACTTTCTGGAATTCTGGTTTGAAAGTGTGCATTGAAAGTGCAGCTTTTTAAAAATAATAATAATAATCCCAGAGGAAAGCCCGCCAAGCGCTGTGCGCATGTAGGTCACTAACACTATGATTTACATTATGATGTGATACTAATGACCACAATACACCAATAAAAGTATATAAACAAAATCCAGCTCTAGTTCTTCTTTCTTAAGTGGATTAACATACCTAAAGATAGCCATAATCCAATAACTGATATGATTTCCTTATTAACTGAACACTGGTCGTATCTTTACCAGGCTGGATAAGTCCACCTGGCCATCCCCACCTGGCTCCCATCCGAGCTTTCACTCCTGGTTTAGGTTGAGACAGGAGGATTGCAGGTTCAAGGCCAGCCTCAGCAACTTGTGAGGCCCTCCACAACTTAGTGAGACCTTGTTTCAAAATAAAGAATAAAATAGGGCTGGGGGTGTAGCTCGGAAGTAGAATTCCCCTGAGTTCAATCCCCAGTACCACAAAATAAATAAATAAATAAATAAATAAATAAAAATAATTTTTTTTGCCGGGCGTGGTGGTGCACGCTTGTAATCCCAGCATTCGGGAGGCTGAGACCAGAGGATCCCGGTTCGCGGCCAGCCTCAGCTACCTAGTGAGGCACTCCGAAACTTAGTGAGACCCTGTTTCAAAATAAAGAATAAAAAATAGGCCTGATGGTATAGCTCAAAGGTAGAATGCCCCTGGGTTCAATCCCCAGTACCAAAAAAAAAAAAAAAAAAGTGACCATAAGATGCTCCAAATCATGTCGAGGACCAAGAGGACAATTGAGCAGATGATACAATAGGAAGTGACAAGGCTGGAGAAAAGAAGGTGAAGTCTTCAAATGGGACAGGGAAACCCTTGCTAATGAGGTATCATTTGATCTCACATTCAAACGATGG
The DNA here is from genome assembly GCA_004027655.1 of Graphiurus murinus. Taxonomy (NCBI): domain Eukaryota; kingdom Metazoa; phylum Chordata; class Mammalia; order Rodentia; family Gliridae; genus Graphiurus; species Graphiurus murinus. The sequence goes on along the minus strand of PVLC010000924.1, from coordinate 42,418 downwards.
AAAAGAGCCCACTGTACAAACCTTCATTATAAGCAGCAAAGACTACCTGCAAAGGCTCGGAGACTGAGACTGGAACAGGTATGCTTTATTTGAGGCACAAAAGGAAACCAAAGGTCAGCTGGGGAGCTGAAGGAATAAAGTCAGAGAGATGCACAAAGGCCATGTCAATGTCCCCCCTCTACATGGGAAGAAATCGAAGCCCAGAGAAGTTAAATGAGCAACCCAAAGTCACACAGACAATTTTTTTTTTTTTTTTTTTGGTACTGGAGATTGAACCCAGGGAAATTCTACCTCCGAGCTACACCGCCAGCCTTATTTTTTATTCTTTATTTTGAAATAGAGTATCACTAACTTGCTTGGTCAAGGCTAATCTCCAACCTGTGATCCTCCTGTTTCATCCTTCCAAGTCCTGGGGGTATAAGAGTGTGCCACCATGCCTGGATTCAGTATAGTTTTTTTTTGTTTTAGCTTTTGTTTTTGTTTTTTGCGGTAATGAGGATTGAACCCAGGGGCATTCTACCTCTGAGCTACACCCCCAGTCCTATTTTTTATTCTTTATTTTGAAACAAGATTTCACTAAGTTGCAGAGGGCCTCACTAAGTAGCTGAGGCTGGCCTCAAATCTGGATCCTCCAGTCTCAATCTCCCAAGTACTGGGATTACAAGTGTGTACCACCATGCCCAGCTCTCTCAGTATAGTTTTGATTTGCATTTCCCTGATCATTAAAAATGTTGAACATTTTTTTCATATATTTGCTGCCCATTGATGTTTCTTCTTTTGAAAAGCCTGTTTAGTTCATGTGTCCATTTATTTATTGGGTTATTGGGGGTGAGGGGTTAGAGGCAGTTTGTTGAGTTCTTTATATATTCTGGATATAAATCCTCTGTAGGAAAAGTAGCTAGCACAGATTTTCTCCCACCCATTCTTTAAGCCTTTATCTTCATTCTCTTAATTGTTCCCTTTGCTGCGCAAAACCTTTCTAATTTGATGCCATCTCACTTATTAACTCCTGGTATCATTTCCTGAGCTTTGAAAGTCCTACTGAAGAGGATGTTACCAAGTGTTGACCCTACAATTTATTCTAGCAGTGGCAAACTTTCTGGTCCAATTCCTAGGTCTTCGATCCATTTTGAGTCACACAGCTAAATAGCTAAATTACTGCTACAGCTGGTTCTCGAACCTAATTCATTTACTCCCAAATCCAGAGGTTTTTTTTTTTTTTTTAACACTATATTGATTGTTCTGCCTTGAGTCATGGAAATAGTTTGCTGATTTCATTGGTTTTTAAAAGTTCTTAGCATGCATAAGCAAATCTCAGTTTTAAGGAGAAAACCATTCTTAAGTGACCCCAGTGATTTAAAATGCATATAAAAAGCTGGGTGGGTGAGCTGGGCGTGGTGGTGCACACTTGTAATCCCAGCATTCAGGAGGCTGAGACCGGAGGATCCGGGTTTGAGGCCAGCTTCAGCTACCTAGTGAGGCACTCTGCAACTTAGTGAGACTCGGTTTCAAAATAAAGAATAAAAAAAATAGGGCTGGGGGTATAGCTCGGAGGTAGAATGCCACTGAGTTCAACCCCCAGTACCGAAAAAAAAAAAAAAAAGCTGGGTGGTGGCACACACTTGTAACCCCAGTACTTGGGAGGCTGAGACAGGAGGATCCAGGTTCGCAGCCAGCCTCAGCTACCTAGTGAGGCCCTCCGCAACTTAGTGAGACCCTGTTTCAAAATAAAGAATAAGAAATAGGGCTGGGGGTATAGCTGGGAGGTAGAATGCCCCTGAGTTCAATTCTCAGTACCGCAAAAAAAAAAAAAAAAAGAAAGAATTTTAAAAAATAGGGCTGGGGATGTAGCTCAGAGGTAGAATGCCCCTGAGTTCAATCCTCAGCACCACAAAAATAAATAAATAAATAAATAAATAAATAAATAAATAAAATGCATATAAGTTCTGCTATGAAAGCAAGGACTTGGTGCCAGTTTACTTTCATGCATCTCCTGGCCAGACAGTGCCCCTCTTAGTAGAAGCCTCAGTTCTCTGACTAAGGAGGGAGGCCAGAGCCCACCAAGTGCTCATCACTGTATATTTAGGCTTATTTTCGCACCTCCACCTCTCGACAGTGCTTTGTTTAATTCCTCCAAGTGCGATCAAAACCAATCTGCTTGCAAATCACCTTCATTTGGTGCTATTAAACTGTCAGGTAAGGAGTTGTGAGCAAAACATCCTAATTACAACTTTCTTCCATAACCCCTGAGCATCTCCACCTGAGCCAGATCCCAACAGCCCCTGGAATGTGACCTCGCTCAGTACAACCCTAGGTTCCCCTTCTCCTTTGCTCTGCTAAATACTCTGCGTGTGTAAAGCTGAAGCTCCGCACAGTTGACCCAAAGTCTGTCCAGCAACCGGCAAATGGTCCACGACAGGGGAAAGCGAAGATGCTATTGGCTAGAGGGGGTAGTGGAGAAAGGAATGAACAGGACCAGCTAACTCACTGACTCATTCTTCCTCCTCCTCCTGCCTCTTTTCCTCCTCCCCATCCTCCTCTTCTTTTGACACCTCTTCCTCCCTGTCCTGTCTTCTCCTTTTCCTCCTCTGGTCCCTAAGCTTTGGAAGCTTCCCCAGGCTTCTGAAGTCAGAGGTTCCGATAACTCAAGAGACACAGACTGGAACTGGAACTAAGAGCCTAGATTCTAGTCTTGTCCCAGCACCCACCAGCTGTGCATCCTGGGCAAGACACTTAAACTCTCTGTTTCTCATTTCCCTCATCTGTGAAATTAGGATGGTACCTTCCTCCTAAGAGTTTTGTGAAAATTAAATATATGAATACATGCAAAGCATTCGACCAGGGGTCTAGCGCATAATTCTACGCTGATGTGAGACATACTGCCCTCACTCCCTGGTCCCCTCCTCCCTCCATCACCTAGCCAGGAAGACTGCTGTCACCTCCACCTTCAGGGACAAGCATGAGTGAAGTCAGTGCACCTCCCTCGAAGGTGTCATGATGGCAATCAAGTGCCCAAAGGGAGGATGACACACCATCCGATAAATATCACAACAACAGCTATGAAATAATCTACACAAGACACCTGGCACGCAATGCTTGCTCATTAAACGTTGCTATTTTTATTGAGGTCTTGCTATTTTTAGCACCAGTGACTGTACCCGTGGATGCTGTAAAATGTGGGAAATTCATCTGCATTTGCCCAGGGGACATGAATTTGTAAAATGACGATCCCATAGAAATGTATTTCAGAAGGCAAGACCAGCTTCACAAAATCAGCTCCCCGGTCTCTCTCCCTCTACTAGAGCTCCTGGAAGACTTCCACTGGCTCCTTAGACAACTGCCCACTTGACACACCCTTGGATGCCCAGGGGATCCTCCTGCTTGGCTGGTCCTAGACTGAAGTCCTGAGGCTTCTCAGCAGGTCCTGCTCTGGACAGCTCCTTCTCCATCCACTTCTCCTTCCTCATGCACCACTGCTTCTGGACCCCACTCCCAACAAGAGCCATCTCTTTGGAAACTTATCATGTCACCAGGGCTTTGGAGTCAGCCTGCGGGTCCCTTAGTCACATCTCAAAACACAAGCTCCCTTGTTCTCAGTTCCAGTCATGGGAATCTCTCTTCAGTTCCTCAAATACAGAGTCCTTGTGCCTCAGGCCCTTTGCACATTCTTCTGCAAACACTTCCCCTTCTCACTGGTCAATTAACTCCTGCTCCAGGTCTCAGTGTTGGTGTAATCGCCTCAGGGAAAACCTCCTTGCCCACCTGCCTCCCCTGGTCCTTGTCAACCTAGCCTCTCAGACACTTTCCTAGAACTCTGGTGCTCATGGAACATGCATAAACTTTTAATTCTTCACCTCTTGGTTCAACGATGGATTTAGACCTGTTTCCCTCACTGTAAACTCCAAGAAGGTTGAACCTTTTGTCTGTGCTGTTCTGAGCTTATCTCCAATGCTGAGGACTGTGCTAGGTATTTGATAAAGAGATCAAACAAACAAACAAAAAGAGTCAAAGCACACTTCCATAGTTCTGGGGATTTGGAGACAAGATAGGTTTAGGTTTTACTTTAAGGTGTTTAAGAAACACCTCAGTGTTTTTAAACTGGCAACACCTCTTCATTCACTCTTCAATGGCTGGTCAATTGATATGTCATTTACTCAACAAATTGAACAGGTTTCCTGTTCCCTGTCTGGGGAAGAAAAGAAATGCACTCATAAAGAACATTAAACCCAATACACACACATACACACACACACACACACACACACACACACACACACACACACACACACCAAGTAAACAAATTTCAACCCCAAAACACACAGAGAGTCAACAGCCAAATCGAACCTCCAAATGGGCTAAAAGAAACGCTGTCACAACTGCACAGAAGGTTTCAACTACCGGACACCCGTGTTATCAGGAGCAATCTTACCATCTGTATGCTAATTTCAGACAAGGTGGCTGAAGCTCTGCGCGCGCAAATCTATTAGGCTCCCTTTGGCGGGGAGAGAACATTGCCCAACATTCATAAAAGCATGCAAACCACACGGCTGCGCGGGTGGGCACGCGTGCGACCCCTCCCAGAGCCTTTGCCCGCCCCACCCTTCTGGAAAGCCACTTCCCCGCCCCCTTCTACACCAACCCGAGCTAAACTAGCTGCCTGGGTTGGTAATAAGATTGAGCAAAGACCGGGGAGGCCCTGTGGGCTCCATTATTCCGCGCCCTACGAGAAGGGCCACCCCCAGGGACGGTGGCTGCAGATGCGAGCTTCGCTCGCTGCCAGGAAACCTTTCCCACTGAGGACACCCAGGGCAGGCGGCGCAGCTCTAGGTCGAGGGGGAGCACCCCACCCATCTGCCAGAGAGACAAAGATCACCAGAAACAAAGGACACACACACACACACACACACACACACACACACACACGCACGCACACTTGCACACCCGAAGTCAAAAGCGAATACCAACACTTGGCGTAATTTCAAACCAAACAGCCTGCTGGATGTATCTTTAAATAGACTGTGAAACAATCCAGGAGGGACAATGCTTATGTGATAATGACAGGCGCTAGCTGGGTTCCGAACCCACGCTGCCTCCGCCCTCCTCCCACCCGCGCCGCAGTTCCCAGGCGCATTTCCCAGCCTCGGGACACAACGCTGCCAGGAGCAGGAGTGCCTCCACGCCTGGACGCGCGCACACGCGGGAGATGGAGGCAGGGCGCGGGCAGCCAAAGTAGGAAATACCAACCTTTAGGGTCCCAGTTCACCTGTTTTCTTGGCGTCTCGATTGGAAATTTCATTGCTCCGTTGCCCAGAAGGGAAGGAAATGAAAAAAGAATCAAAATAATAATAATAATAATAATAATAATAATAATAATAATAATAATGTCCTCAAGCTTTAAAACACGCCTCGGTGCAGCAGTCCAACAAAACGATTTCCGAGGATGGGGAGCCTTGGACTGGTTGGCGGAGGAACCCCAGAGACAGACAGGTGGGGATCACTGGCTAAGGAAAGGACTGGAGACGCTGGGGTGTTTGCACCCAACGGTTGGGGAGGGAGGGTCGGCTGCTGCGCCTGGGTGGGTCTAAGAAAAAGTAAGGTCTGCGAAGGGTGGGTGGAAAGATGGAGAGACAGGTTCGGGAAGATGAAAGCCACCAAGCTGCTTCGCCAAAGCGGTGGCGACAGGTTGGGGGCTGAAGAGCCGGAAGACCGAGGCTCGGGAGAAGCCCACTGCAGTGTCACGGGCCCCCGAAGGCGTGTACGCGTACTCTCGCACACGGCAGCACACACTCCCGGACGCGCGCTCGGGCGGGCACGTCAGCCCGGCTCCGCAGCGCAGAGCGCACTCGCCCCACCCCAAGCCGCGCTCCTCGCCCCCGGGCGACGCCCCCCGCTCCCACCCCCCGAAAGCCATTGGACGGAGGGGTGGCGCGGCGGAGGCGACCCTCCCCGTGGCGCGCCGCAGATGCCGCGCGGCGGCGGGAGGGCGCGGGGCGCGCGGGGGGACCGGGCTGCGGGCCCGGGAGGCGCGCGGAGCCCCGGCCCCAGGCGGTGGGCGGTGGCGGTGGCGGTGGCGGCGGCGGTGGCCGACCCGCCGGGCGGGAGCGAGCGGCGGCGCGCTGCTACTTACTGGCACGGCCGGCCGGCGTGCGGCTGGGAGGCGGCCGCCGCGCGCTCCGCGGAGTTGCAGCCGGAGACACGCTTGGCTGCCTGGAAGGCTCTGCAGGAGGCGGAGGCAGGGCTGCTGCGGCCCGGCCGCAGACCTCGGCCGCGAGGGTGACCCGATCTCGCCGCCTCCTCCCCTTCTTTTGTCACTTCATTTGTTCACTCCAGCCCCCTCCCGCGCCTGGTTCACCCGCCCGAGCCCCGAACCCACGTCCCCAGCGCACTCGGAGGAGGCCAGGGCCAGCCATGAGCCTTTTGTTCTGGGGCCGCTTGGCGTCGGCTGCGAGCTCTCCACCGGGGAAGCTGGCTCCCCTGGCGCGCCTCGGTCCCTTCCCCAGCTACCTGCAGCCCGACTGGGGCTCCCGCTCGGAGGCTGGGGAGGGGGCTGGAGAGAGGCGCGGCGGCCCGGGAGGAAAGCCGAGTTGCCAAGGCCGGGCGGCTCCGGGAGGCGGTGGCCCTGGGGAACCCAGCACCAGCAGGTGCGAAGAGCCCCCAGCCATGTTCCCACAAAGTGGCTAAACCTGGAGCAATACCCCCAGTCCCAGTCTCTCGGTCCCCGCAGGAAACCCCACAGAGGTTTGTGATGAGGCGGAAGTATCCGGAGAAGCCAGATAATGCCGAGGTTCTTGAACAGGCCACTCTTAAGGAAATTCCTTAGGGTGCCTAGCAACCGAGGCTTACACCGGTAGATGCTCCAGAAACAGTTGCCAAATGAAGATAGGAATTGCGTGTAGCCGAGTCCCATAGGAAGTCGTTTAATTCCTTCCTTTGGCTTGTAGATAAGGTTACTAAAAGCCATTGTTCATTCAACATATACATATGTGCCCTCACCGAGCCTGGGGCTGGCCCCTATGGCAGACAGTAAAATAGATTTAGATCCTTCCTGCATGGGATTTACTAAGTGCCAGAAAGTCAGGTTCGAGCGTTGTTGCCTTTACTTCTGATAGAAAAAGTGACTGCTGACCCCAGTCCCAGCCTGCCTGCTGTGGTCCTGAAACCCTACTCTAGCCATGGCTGTCTGACTTGGCTGCCGCCCTAGGGCATCTTGAGGCTCCTGGAGAACCCTTTGTCAACAGTGTCTGTCTCCTCATCCCATCCCATTCCATCCCATCCAGGTCGCACTCTGGACTGTGGGAAAGGCTAGTAAGTGCTCTGTCTCTGACCCTCTGGGCAGCCCAGGCTGGGGTCCTGACTTCTCTGCAGACCAGGTGCAGGGCAAACTGGTACCTCTCAGATGGTGCTGCTCTGACTCCTTAGCATTTTGGGAAGGTTGCCAGGTGCTTCTGAGCTACTACCTTCTCTGGACTCTGTTTCCACACTTCACCTCCTCTTTTAGAGGAGTCGATAAGGTGAGGCAGGGACATGAAACAGAATTTCTGCGTATGGAAATGCTGTTTCCAAGCCCAGAGATGGTTGCTTCCAAAATGAACCTCCAAGCCTCACTCTGCCCTCTTTAACTGTTCACTTGAGTTCCTTGCTTGCAATGCAAAGCTTTTGCCTCCAACATAGTCCAAGAGGTGTCAGCAAAGAAGAAACCTCTCCGGAGTCTCCCAGTGATGAGGCGAGCAAGACTGAATTTGTTGAGCGCCTCTCACCTTGGCTCACCTCCTCTGTTCATCTTCCCTACCTCTCTAAGGAGGCTCCCAATGGCCTCCTAGTGCAGATGGTCACAAGGTCACAATACGGAGATTCAGACCCAAGACTGCAGGACCTCAAAGGCCCATACTTCTTATGCCAGAACCTTCTGAACTCGTCTGGTCCTTGGACACGTGAATCTGACTTTGAAGCTGTCAGAAGTGTTCTTTGGGGCAATGATGATCTAAATATCATATTGTCGCAGACTCCAGCCATCCCCCTCCTTTGCAAAATAAATCGGGCTGTACTTGCATTCTGGGGTCAATAGCAGGGAATTCGTTCTGTGTCCAAGGCAAATTTCCATGGCACAGAATGCAGCCTTGGGAGGCATCATCGTTCAGCCAATCAACAAACACATCTGAGTATCCTCATGATTGAGATAGGTGGCAGGTCCTCACTAGAAGTTCTTTTGGCCCTCGAGGTTATCAAGGACCTTTCCCTGAATGGCATCCGCAAGGCAGTTACTTGGGGACTGGGGCAGTTGGAATGGATGCTACAGGGGTGGGGAGCAGGCTAGGGGTATAAAGCTGTTGGCCTGGGATAAAGACACTACACTGGCCCTTAGGATCATCCTTGTTAAACCATTGGCTACCTCCCCCTTGCTTGCCCCAGCCACCAACCTCCGGGACTTTCTTTCCGCCTCCCTTTCCATCTCCCTTCTCAGAATGTGTTCAAAGCCAAGTTTAAGGGGGCGGAGGGAGTCACATAAATAAATAAATCCCAATACCCTCTCCCGCGACGTTCCTGAAACCAACTGCAACTCTTCCTCTGGTGCATTATTTGGAATCCACTGCCCAAGGGATGGGGGGGGGGGGGGGACCCAGCCAAAGAACAAAACAACTTAGCCCATTATAGAACCCCCTGGACACCTTTGATTCTGCTCTTTGGCCATTTACAGACTGATTCTGCTTACCCAAAACAGGAGAAAAGAAGTGGTACTTGCAGAGAAAAAACATCCAAAAAAGATGCCGCACCAAGGGGTTCCCTCTCGCTGGGCGCCGCCGCAACTTCCATGGCTACAGCTGCGGGCCGGCTAAGTCTGGCGGGGAGAGGCCGCCTCGCGTTCCTGCGGCAGGAAAACAAAGCCTCGGGCGCAGAGTCCCTGCGCTCGTCGTCCCCCGCCAGGAGCCCCGCGTCCCGGGTGCAGTCGGTGGCACTGCGTGGCTGCGGGGCACCCGGGTCTCTGCAGCTCAGAACCCGCCCCGCCGAGCGCAGCTTTAAGGCTGGCGGGAGGGGCCGGCGTGGGGGGGCTGGGGAAGCCCCCAAACCCCAGGCATCTCGGCCCACGAAGTGTTCCCAGAGTTGGTGAGCTCTTACGCCCCCTTCCCCACGCTGCAGCCTCGGCTGGCAGGGAGACCTGGGGTGCCGCAGGCCTGCCTCCCTGCAGCGCGGGAGTCTCGGGGCGGCTGGCAATGAACAACTCAACCGGAGAAGAGTTGAACTAGGGATTCCGAGGTGAGGCAGGAGAATTTCCTGGGACAGCCAGTCGCCGAAGTGCTGGAGCCGCAGGGGGAATCCTGCTTAGTGCTGGTTCCGCAGGCGGAAGGAGGAGGGGCGGTTCTGGTGGCAATCTACTTGATATTCACGAGTATCAGAGTAAATTCGTGAATCTGCCTTGGATGGTTTCCCTCGGGTTTCATCTTCCTTGAAGTCCAGAAGAGATCCGAGTTTTCCCTCGCTTCCCGGCCCGCGACGCACCCGCCAAGTCCTCTTCGCCACAGCACCGCAGTCCGGTTTCCACTCGTTTAATGGAGAGAACTCCCCTCCCACGCGGTGGATACCCTCTCGTTAGGAAAACCAATGGGGTTATACTGGAACGTTAACTTGAACTTGTGGTCGTACCAGACGTGTTTTCTCTCCCCAGTGATGTTTCTGCATTGATGTCAGTACTGAATCACTCCTCCATTCGTCTGCCTGTCCCAATCAGCCTCTGCAGAAAGATATCCTTAGATATCCGTGGCCTTCCTCTTGGGCTGTGCTTGGGCTTGGAGGATCCGGAGACACTCCAGCAGCGAAAGGGCAGAGGGTGTCATATATCACATCCCTGGAAACTGTGACGCTGGGCTGCTGAATAACAAACTCTGGGTGAGTAAATCCCGCAGATTTATTTTGATGACTCAAACCTCTGATTGGAGATTAATGAGGACATCGTACTATGAACTCCAAAGAAGTTGTAATTAAAGCTTCACGCTGATGAACTTGTTTCACAACCGGAACTGCATCTTCTTCCCCTGTAAGTCTCCCGATTTTAAATCTCAGCCTTTGGCCAGGCATAATGGCGCAGCCTGTAGTCTCAGCACGTGGGAGACTGAGACAAGAGGATTTCAGGTTCGAAGGCAGCCTCAGCAATTTAGAGAGACCCTGTTTCCAAATAAAAAATAAAATAAGTCTAGGAGTGTAGCTCAGAGGTAGAATGCCCCTGAGTTTAATCTCCAACATTATAAAATCATCATAATCATCATCATCATCATTTTAGCGCTTGTGAAATTATTATTTAAGCTCCTAAAAAAGCATTGTGCCAAACTTCCTACCAAAAATATACAGAGCTATAACCCTGCTCCTTATAAAACAAGTTTGAAAGGGATTCCCTCACTCTGGGATACCACCAAACCATAACCCCAAGTAATTTGTTTAAGAAGTTGAGCTGAAGCCAGGCGTGGTGGTGCACGCTTGTAATCCCAGCATTCGGGAGGCTGAGACCTGAGGATCGGAGTTCGGGGCCAGCCTCAGCTACCTAGTGAGGCACTCCGCAACTTAGTGAGACCCGGTTTCAAAATAAAGAATAAAAAAATAGGGCTGGGGATGTAGCTCGGAGGTAGAATGCCCCTGAGTTCAATCCCCCAGTACTGCCCCAAAAAAAGAGAAGTTGAGCTGAAATTTATCGTCCCCCCCCCCAACATTTTATTTTGGAAAGTTTCAAACACAAAGAAAAATCGCAGCTGTTTGGTACAAGTGCTATGATTTGAATGCTTGTGCACCCATCCCCAAATTCATGTTAAAATATAACCCTGGTATACACATATGTTTGTATCACTTCAAATCTCACTATGATGTATAATTACAGTGCACCAATAGAAGTATAAAAATGAGCCAGGCGTGGTGGTGCACGTTTGTAATCCCAGCATTTGGGAGGCTGAGACCAGAGGATCTGGGTTCGAGGCCAGCCCCAGCTACCTAGCGAGGCCCTCCACAACTTAGTGAGACCCTGTTTCAAAATAAAGACTAAAAAATAGGGCTGTGGTATAACTCGAAGGTAAAATGCCCCTGAGTTCAATCCCCAGTACCGCAAAAAAAAAAAAAAAAAAAAAAGTATAAAAAACGAATCCCCAATGTAATAGTATTAAGTGGTGGAGGCTTTAGGAAGTGATTCAGATGTGAGCTCTCCACCCTCATGAATGGAATTAGTGCCTTTATAAAACGGCTTGAGGGAGCCAGACCTCCAGAGAATACAGCAAGAAGGTGGGTGCCCTCTTGGGAGCAGAGAGCAAGCCCTTACCATGTATAAAATTTTCTGACACCTGAACCTTACATTTCTCAGCTTCCAAAACTTGAGGCATAGAATTTTATTTATGAATTGCCCAATTTAGAAAATTCTGTCTTTAGCAGCACAAATGAATTAAGACAAACAAGATCTAATTGAAGATTGTATTCAATTGTTATATCTATTTAATGTACAGTCATTCTTTGCTATCCACTGGAAATTGGTTCCCAGAACCACCTACACACACACACACACACACACACACACACACACACACACACACACATCAAATTCAAGGATGTTCAAGCATCTTGTGTAAAATGGTGGAGTATCTGCATATAAACTATGCTCATACTCCAGTATACTTTAAGTCATCTCTAATCTTTTTTTTTTTTTTTCTTTTTGCGGTACTGGGGATGGAACCCAGGGGCATTCTACCTCCGAGCTATACTCCCAGCCCTATTTTTTATTTTGAAACAGGGTCTCACTAAGTTGCGGAGGGCCTCACTAGGTAGCTGAGGCTGGCTGCGAACCCGAACCCAGATCCTCCTGTCTCAGCCTCCCAAATGCTGGGATTACAAGCGTGCGCCACTACACCCAGCTCAAGAAAAAAATTTCTGCATGTACAGTAGAGATATTCTTCAAATATTTTTAACCCAAAGTTAGTTGAATGCATGGATCCAGAACATTCCAATACAGAAAGCCAACTATATTCCCTTCATCTTTTTTTAATGACATTGATTAAAAAAAAAAAAAAACACCAAACTCATTTGCTTTTTGATAATGATGTAGCCAAAGATAAGTTGAGTTAAAGGGGAAAGAATATTTCCTGACCATAGAAGATCATTATAATAACTTAACACCTTCTATGAATGCAGCTCCCAGCCAATATACATAGACTTGAAGACAATTGAGCTCCCACTCATTCAAGTTCCTCTCTTCCTTAGTCATAGAAGGAAGCCTTTTGTTGCCCAAAAGGCTACATTTCATGGATAGATGAGCATTTTCATACATACACACCAAGTTGACAGGCACACATAGCTTTTTACTAAATTTAAAAAGAAAATAGCCGGGCGTGGTGGCGCACGCTTGTAATCCCAGCATTCGGGAGGTTGAGACCGGAGGATCCGGGTTCGCGGCCAGCCTCAGCTACCTAGTGAGGCCCTCCACAACTTAGAGAGACTCGGTTTCAAAATAAAGAATAAAAAATAGGTCTGGGGGTATAGCTCGGAGGTAGAACGCCCCTGAGTTCAGTCCCCAGTACCGAAAAAAAAAAAAAGAAAGAAAGAAAATAGTTGAGCTGGCTGCATAGTGGTGCATGCTTGCAATCCTAGTACTTGGGAGGCTGAGATAGGAGGATCTCAAGTTTGAGGACAGCCTCAGCAAATAGTGAGACTCTCATCAATCTAGCAAGACCCTGTTTCCAAATAAGAAATAAAATCGGTCTGATGGTGTAGCTCGGGGGTAGAATGCCTCTGGGCTGACTTCCCAGTACCACAAAAAAGATAAAAATTAAAATTTTTTTTTTTTTTTTTTTTTTTTTTTTTTTTTTTTTTTTTTTTTTTTTTTTTTGCGGTACTGGGGGTTGAACTCAGGGGCATTCTACCTCCGAGCTATACCCCCAGCCCTATTTTTTTATTCTTTATTTTGAAACCGGGTCTCACTAAGTTGCGGAGTGCCTCACTTAGGTAGCTGAGGCTGGCCTCGAACCCGGATCCTCCGGTCTCAGCCTCCCGAATGCTGGGATTACAAGCGTGCGCCACCACGCCCGGCTCTAAAAAAAATTTTAGTAAGGTCACATACCATTAAAAATGAGCTCTGATTTTCATGTCAGTCTAAGAAAGTTTTACTTTGAACCAAAACTTGAAGGCATGAAGAAGGCTGTGTTTTCAATAACCTAATTATTTATGGGCAAGTATTATTTCCAGAGTCTTTAGCTTGGCAGAGTTGAAAATCCTATAGAGGGTCCTACTATATGGGTATATTGATAGTTGCTTCTCCCAGACAGCCAATGAAAGGGTTGAAATAGTCTGACCAATAGAAAAAAAAAAAAAAGCTTTCGCTCAGTAAGAGATGGTATATAGTCTCAGCACCCAAAGGGGATGTTTGAAATATATTATATATATTATTTCATTTTTGCAGCTTTTAAAGCTAATATTTGTTTGATTGAAAATGATTGGAACAAATGTAATGTTAGAACATTCCTCTCCTACTAGTAAGTCTTCTGAATGTTTGCTGAATCATGGAACTAGATTTGAAAGAGGTCATCACAAAATACTTCCTGATTCAGTTTCTTCCAAGTTTATGACCATCCAAAATTTCTAAATACAATGAGTGAAAGAGATTCCAAACTCTTTATTGATAGACTTTTCCAAAATCTAAGAAACTTTAATGATGTAAAAGTATTTTCTTATTTTCAGTCTAAATCTCTCCCTTCCTTAAATTTTCCAATACTTAAGTGGAGATGAGCAGTAGGACCCTTCCCATAACTTTTATTGGTTAGAGATCAAATTGTCCAGCATCCTCTGCTGTGTGTCTAGTAGCTCTTTTTGCCCCTATACCAATATGTATAAGCATTTGGCCAACGTGTACCTTTCCTTCATGCATCTTTTTCCACTATGAGTTTCAGAAAAGAAAATCAAGATGTCTCTAAGCCTTTCTGAGTTTCTCCATCTATAAAATAGGGATCCATAATAAGTATTGGGCCAGCTTATGCACATTTTAGCCAATCATCCTTCTCAGTAGGTTGTGCAACCAAGCAAGTGAATTGTTTCAGTCGGCATTCTCAGCAATGTGATCTAAACACCTGACAACCACAACTTAGAGGAAGAAGCATTTATAGTCTGTTTATGCCGACTGCCAATCAGGAGCTGAGCCACAGTTCTTAGAGCATGGTGGCAGGAAGCAGAGAGAGAAAGGGGAGGCAGTGAGGGACATAAACAGTCCCCAAGACCACATCCCCAGTGACCCACCTGGTCCAGCCACACCCTACCTGCCTACCTTACCACCCAAGAAATCTATTCAAATTATTAACCCATCGAGCCGGGCGTGGTAGTGCACGCTTGTAATCCCAGCATTCGGGAGGCTGAGACCAGAGGATCCAGGTTCGCGGCCAGCCTCAGCTACCTAGTGAGGCACTCCGCAACTTAGTGAGACTCGGTTTCAAAATAAAGAATAAAAAATAGGGCTGGGGGTATAGCTCGGAGGTAGAATGCCCCCGAGTTCAATCCCCAGTACCGCAAAAAAAAAAAAAAAAAAATTATTAACCCATCGATGGATTTATCCACTGAATAAACCCTTCTAATCCAATTATTTCACCTCTGAACATTTTTGCATTACCAATACATGAGCTTTTCCAAGGGACATTCTATATCAAAAACCATAAGAACCATGCCAAACTTGACCCCACTTCCTTGCCTATAAAATGGGACACTAAATATTCTGGCTAGCTCTACTTACAGTGTTGCTGTAAGGAGACAATAGATGTGAAAGTGCTTTGTAAACTGTGCAGAGATTTACAGACAAAAGGAATCATCCTTGCTCCATAAAATTCTTCTTACTCTGGCAAGCACATAGCACTACTTTTTAAAATTATCTCATTTATTTCTCATAACAATCTTAAAAGATGGATATTATTGTTATTATGATTTCATTTAAAACAATGTCTATCATGTATTAGGCACATAAATACTTGTTGGGGAGGAAATTGGAGTTTGGAGGAGCCATGCTTATCCAAGTAAACATGGTTAATTACAGACAGAAGTAGAAATCAAACCAGAGCTGTCTGACTGAAGTCCAGGACCCACTAATCTCTAAGTCAAATTATCATTTCTTATTATGCAGAGCCGATTACATAAAGTTGTTCTGACCTCCGGAGTAGAGTCAATTCCACTTGAAATTGCAGGCAAAACTGTCTCAACGCTTTCCCCTCTTATTGCCCTCCCTCCACCTCTGGGTACTATCCTCTCCTATTATCTTCCCTATAAAAGTGTGTTTCCTGTGCTCTCTTCGAGAACTGAAAACCGTCCCAGAGGTATCTGCATTTTAATAGCAGATGAACCTTTAAGCCAAAGTAGTGAATAATAAATCTTCAACCATCAGGCATTATCAAACAGATATAAGACGTATTGGGGAAGACGTGAGCAGAGAAGAAGGCAAGAAAACCTTTGCTATGTCCCTGAAATAACACAGATGTGGGGCCATCTTGAAGTATTTACTCAGCTATTTGTTCTGGTTGGAATTACTTTGACTTTTAGCCAGTTCTTTCTGACCACATGACATTGCTCAGCCTGCTCTGCTCTTTTTTTTTTTTTTTTTTTTTTTGCGGTACTGGGGATTGAACTCAAGGGCATTCTATCTCCGAGCTATACCCCCAGCCCTATTTTTTATTCTTTATTTTGAAATCGAGTCTCACTAAGTTGTGCAGTGCCTCACTAGGTAGCTGAGGCTGGCAGCGATCCTCTGGTCTCAGCCTCCCAAATGCTGGGATTACAAGCTCGCGCCACCACGCCCGGCTTACTCTGCTCTTTCAATGGTCAATTAATAATGCTGAGTACAGAAAGAGGATTTCTTTCCACATTAAATAATATTACTATATTTAGATTCTGATGCTTTCTTTTAATATCCATCTAATGTTACTGATACATATTGGAATATTGATCCACTCGGACCCACAAATAATCGGCCATCTGCACCACTCTTCCTCAGAATCACAGCTAAGATAGCAACTGTAATCTCTAGAAATCTTATTGTATTTCTGATGAAAGATAATTCTCATTTCTTTCCAAATTCAAGTCACTGTTTTTTAAGAAGAGTTTCAGAAGAGCCATGTCATCAGGTTCCCAAAAGTTGTAATTGATCATAACCTTTGGTTAGAAGGAGCTCGGCATTTTTAGAAAACCTCCATCTACTATGCCCCACTATTCAATGCCTCGGAGTAAAGTCTCAGCAGGTCAGGACTCAGCCAATTAAATCTTCCACCAGCTATGTCTTAGAAGAGTCAAATACTAGCTGGGCATGGTGGCACACGCTATAATCCCAGTACTTGGGAGGCTGAGACTGGAGGATCACAGGTTCACAACCAGCCTCAGCTACTTAGTGAGGCCCTCCGCAACTTAGTGAGACCCTGTTTCAAAATAAAGAATAGCACCAGGCATGGTGGTGCATGCTTGTAATCCCCGTACTTGGGAGGCTGAGACTGGAGGATCCGGGTTCAAGGCCAGCCTCAGCTACTTAGTGAGGCCCTATGCAACTTAGTAAGAGCCTGTTTCATAAAAAAGAATAAAAACTAGGACCGGGGGTGTAGTTTGGAGGTAAAATACCCCTGGGTTCAATCCCCAGTACTACAAAAGAAATAAAAAATAAATAAAATTAAAATAAAGAATAAAAAATAGACCT
This sequence comes from Graphiurus murinus, assembly GCA_004027655.1. NCBI lineage: Eukaryota > Metazoa > Chordata > Mammalia > Rodentia > Gliridae > Graphiurus > Graphiurus murinus. The sequence continues at coordinate 25,743 of PVLC010000924.1, read as the reverse complement.
GGGGGTGTAGCTTGGAGGTAGCATGCCCCTGGGTTCAATCCCCAGCACTGAAAAACAAAAAACAAAAAAAAAGGAGTCAAATATTATACTGCTAGTATATAAAAAGGGCACTGCAGCTGGCCTGTGATAAGCAAGGTCACTCTAAACTGGCAGTTACAGAAAGGCGCCCCCTTCAGGTGGAAAGAGCATATGGCACTGCTTGACTTGCTGACTGGGCCTTTGCTCTTTGCTCTAGACAAAGAACACCTTTTAGAGAGGAGGGGAGAGAGGAAGGACCAAGACATGGATACCAGGAAGCACAACAGTGTGTCTAGAACTTAGGTTGGATTTCAGTTCCCACTAACCCCCTCAGCCTGGTGCCTGTATACAATGCACAAACTGAACAGCTGTATATTCTGACCTTTTATGTAAGATATGTAGATGGATACAACGAGTAGAAGTAATGATGACTTCTGGTCACTTACAGTCAATTTCTGGAAAAAAAATTATTTTATGTTATAGATGAGTTAAAATTAATTTTAGATTACTATTGAGGGAGAAAATATATTATTATATTTGTCATTTCTGGACATTTTCAGTATGTCATTTTCCTAAGTTCTGTTTTTTTCTCAGTTGGAAAAAGATCAAAATATCCTAATTCTACAACTTCATAACCATGTTCTTTCTTGAAATCATTAACATTAGCTTGAACTTAATATTATAATGATACCTCCGTTGCTTTTTACCATAAATGTTGGAAATAATAAATCTAGTTCTAAAATATTGAGGAGAGGATACCACACTTTGCCTCTGACCTGCTAGGTAATTTATTATTTTATTAAGAAATCTAGTGAGAAGTGTGAAGTTCATACAATCGTAGTGATGTTTTGCTTTGCTTTGCTTACCCCTAAGAGACAGTATAATGTATTATTTTCTGGTTTTGGTGCTAGGACTTTTACTTGCGCTATATATTTATTGGATATAGAGCACTTTTTCTGGCAAATAGAACTTTAAAAAGCTATCATCAGGGATTTCGTCTAGTAAAGTTTATATTCAAAAGGGAGTAATCTGGAGTTAATGTATTTTCCATTCTTCTGCTTTTTCTCCATGGAAAGCTAGAGAACTTTATAATGTTTATAATGTTCACAGTGATCCCCAGTTGGAAGCAGTTGCTTTAGAAATTCTGGGTTTCTCTCGTGAGAAAGCTGAATCATGGAATGTAACCATAAGACAAGACTATAGCGATCATGGAATGAAATTTTTCTAATTTTTCTTCGTGTCTTCATTTGTTTTTGTGCTACAGCAAAACACCTCAAACTGGTAATTTATAAAGAAAAAAATGTTTATTTAGCTCATAGTTCTGGAGGCTGAGAAGTTCAAAAGCACTGCACCGGCATTCGATGAGGGTCTTTTAACTTTATCAAAATGTGGTAGAGGGTATCACAGGGCAAGATAGAGCAAGCTAGCCAGAGAGAGTTCACTTTCATCATAAAGCCACTCCCAAGATAACCCATTAATCCAGGAATGGATCAATCCATTTATGAAGGCAGAGCCCTCAGGTCCTAATCACCTTCCAAAGGTTCCATCTGTCTAATACCATTTAACATATGAGTATGAGGATCATGAAATGTGGGGACACTTTCAAGCCATAGCACCTGGTATCAAGAAGCAGATTCCCAAGTCCTTTAGGATCTCCAGGATCCAACAGGACCTCCCTGGGGACTTCTTTCTTTCACAAGAGCACTAGGTGCTTCTGCTGTGCAAAGTCTGGAAAGTTCCTACGCACTTTATTTTACACATAAGATGAGGTACTGAGAGGTACAGTAACTTTCCGGAGGCTAGACAGCTGGTCCATGATAGAGCTGGGACTGGGATGGAAATATTCTGGCTAGCCTCAAGTCTTCATAAAGTGGACATATTGGAGAAACATTTTCAACCATAGTAGGGGTTATGTATGCAAACTTATACAATCAGAAATTTCAGTTATCTAAACTCCTCATTTCAGGTGTATTCTGGTTTAGTCAAGCATTCATGACATCTTTTTTCTCCAATTGGTCCTCAAATCTTGCTTTCATATGGGTTACGGAGTGACCCTTGGTAACTTTGGGCTTCCTGTCACCCCATCTTCCTCATGCCCCTCTCAATGTTCTTTCTCTCCTTAAAATTTGTATTAAGCCAGGCCTGTCTCCTTGGACTCACGTTGCAGTTGTTCCCATACCATTCACCTTATCATCTGTTCATTTTGCTGCTCTATTCCTCTATTCTTCTGTGTCTAACTTTAGTGCACATTGATATCAATGTTGTTTTTCATATATAAGATAGCTATCCTAGAGCAGAGAGACCACAATGATAAAGATTGAAACTACCAGTCCAGTCTAGTCTCAGCTCTGCCATTGATGAACTACGTGAGCATGAGTAAGTCTTATCCATTCTGAGCTCTCATTGTTTAATGAATTTATTAAACTCTAAGATTCTTAGTCATTTCTTTCATATATCTGACACATCTCTTTATGTATGTATGTATGTACGTATGTATGTATTTTTGTACGTAACCGGGGATGGAACCCAGGGACATCATACTTCCGAGCTACACCCCCCTCAGCTATCTCTCTCTCTTTTTTTTTTTTTTTTTTTTTTTTTTTTTTTTGCAGTAATGGGGATTGAACTCATGGGCATTCTACCTCCGAGCTACACCACCAGCCCTATTTTTTATTCTTTATTTTGAAACAGGGTCACACTAAGTTGCAGAATGCCTCAGTAGGTAGCTGAGACTGGCCGCGAAGCCGGATCCTCTGGTCTCAGCCTCCCAAATGCTGGGATTACAAGTGTGGGCCACCACGCTCGGCTTCTCTTTTTTATTTTATTTTATTTTATTTATTTATTTATTTATTTATTTATTTATTTTATTTATTTATTTATTTATTGCGGTACTGGGGATTGAACTCAGGGGCATTCTACCTCTGAGCTATACCCCCATCCCTATTTTTTATTCTTTATTTTGAAACCGAGTCTCACTAAGTTGCGGAGTGCCTCACTAGGCAACTGAGGCTGGCTGAGAACCCGGATCCTCCGGTCTCAGCCTCCTGAATGTTGGGATTACAAGCATGCGCCACCACACCGGCTATTCTTTATTTTGAAACAGGATCTCTCTAAGTTGTGGAGGGCCTCACTAAGTAGCTGAGGCTGGCTGCCAACCTAGGATCCTCCTCTCTCAGCCTCCCAAGTACTGAGATTACAAGTGTGTGCCACCACACCCAGATTGCCACATCTCTTTAAGGAAGAAATCATCAGCTGGGTGCAGTGGTGCACGCCTGTAATTCCAGTACTTGGGAGACTGAGAGAGGAGGATCAAAGATTTGAGGCCAGCATCTTGGTGAGACTCTGTTTCAAAATAAATAAAATATGGCTAATAGTGTAGCTCAGAGGTAGAATGCCTGCCCCTGGGTTTAAGACTCAGTCCCGAAGGAAGGAAGGAAGGAAGGAAGGAAGGAAGGAAGGAAGGAAGGAAGGAAGGAAGGGCAGGCCTTTTCTAGTTTATTTTTCTTCTTATACTCAGTCTATTTCATAAAGCTATATAGCATGCTCACTCAGCACAGGTAGACGCTTCCATGGTCTGGTTTGGCTCCCCACCCCCCACCGCCGTTCCCATCACAGATGGTCCTTGAGCCACATATCTGATCACACTTGATCTTTGATTTTGGTGTGGTCTAGATTTTTTAAAAATAGCACAAAGTGTGTGCCTTTCTAGTGTCACCATTCCTTCCCATGAAATGGCACATCCTGTTCATTGGCCCTCCCTCCATATTTGCCATTAAAAAAATAAAACATTAATTTTAGCTGAGCCTGGTGGCACACACCTGTAATCCCAGTACTCAGGAGGTTGAGAAAGGAGGATCGTAGGTTCCTGGCCAGCCTCAGCAACTTAGGCCCTCTGCAATGTAATGAGACCCTGTTTAAAAATAAAAGAATAAAATAGGACTGGGAGTGTAGCTCAGAGATAGAACATCCCTAGGTTCAATCCACAGTACCAAATAAATAAATAAAACATTATGTTTATGCATCCCTTTTGTTTTTCAGCTTCCTTGTAACTTTAAGTATTGTACTCTTGACTTTTGCCTTTATCAAGCAAACTATTGATTTTATTCCTAATGACCTGGTCTGACCATCTCTTTCTTTGGAATTTCTATTTGCACATAGTCTCTATTCAGCTGTAGTTTGAGTCATGTTGATTTATGTTTCTGAGTTTGTTTAGAAGATACTTTGTCTCACAATCATAACCATAACCACATTTGTTTGTTTTGGATAATTTTTCTTTTAGAAAAGTAGCTCTTAAAACACGGCATTCTCTCAGCCAGGCATGGTGGTGCACGCTTGTAATACCAGTACTAGGGAGGCTGAAACCAGAGGATCGGGTTTGCAGGCAGCCTCAGCTACTTAGTGAGGCCTTCCACAACTTTGTGAGACCCTGTTTCAAAATAAAGAATAAAAAAATAGGGCTGGGCGTGTAGCTCGGAGATAAATTGCCCCTGGATTCAATCCCCAGTACTGGAAAAAAAAATGGCATTCTCTCACATCTAAAATTGCTCTATTTAACCAGCTGATTCATATTCAAACATATTAACTTTAGACAAACACAAATGAAACGGGTCATGAGATGCATGGAGTGATAGAAAGTGCTTGTTCAATGAATAAATTACTTTAAAGCTCAAAATAATGCATAAGATTGTAGAATGGGGAAAGGCATGATATTTCAGGACCTTGGACAGTTAAAATCCCTGGTATTGCCTCATAAGCAAGTTCATAGTGTACTTTAAATGTACAGTATTATATCAGACATGGTGCTTTGAAATATTCTTCTATTATCATTTCAGGAAAAAAAAAGCAAAATAGGCCTTCTTCCACTTCTAGAAATGAACCATTCCTGAGCTTTTCTTTGGACTGCAACCCTCTACCCTGGCCTTCTCTTAAACTGTGCCCTTACTTTCCTAAATAAGCCTCTTATATTCCCCTAAAAAAAAGAAAATTGACTATTTATAAGTAATGTAGAGAATGAGAGTTTCCCTGTACTTTTCTCCGAACTTCACTTTAAAATTAATACAACAGAGCCAGGTGTGGTGGTGCATGCCTATAATCCCAGTACTTGGGAGGCTGAGATAGGAGGATCTCAGGTTCAAGAACAGCCTCAGCAAGGAGTGAGACTCTCTTCAACCTAAGGAGACCCTATTTCCAAATAATAAATAAAATCAGGCTGGGGATGTAGCTTGAAGGTAGAATGCCTCTGGGTTCAATCCCCAGTACCACAAAAATAATAATAATATGACAGGAAAATGTATTCCTGAATATTCTGAAACATCAATACATCTGATACATTTGAACTCCAAGCTGAATCCTAAAGATGATCAAAATGCCAGACAGAGGCAAATGCAAATCACTGAGCCACATTCTGAAGCTTAGATTCTAAATCTAATCTTGTTCACTTCTGCAACATATATTATTAGAAAATACAAGCACCCAGCTTTTAAAACTGATCGTGGAGGATTTCCTGTGACTCCCCGCATTTTACAAGAAGAAAATAAAGATTTCCCTGATGAGGTTATAAAGCCCAGACTGTGTGCCCAGATCCAGGAGAGTCAACAGCTTCAAGGCACTGATGAAACTGTGTGCCGAGTCATTGGTGGTGGGCTTGCAGCTCTGCAGTGCTGAGTGGCTTCCTTAACTAGTTTGCTATTGCTTTTTAAAGTGTAAGCAAACACTTCTAATTACACAATCATGAAGAACTGCAGGTGAATGGTATTAGAAGAGAAATAAAGCTCAGTCTCACTATCATCCAAGAAATTCAAATTGAACAACAGTGGATGCCATTTTTCATCTCTCATTTTGGAGAGATTAGAACGATTTCCTGGGATGTGGGAGAGTGAGCGTTTTCATGCACTGCTGGAGGGATGCAGATTTGTACCAGTCCTTAGGAAGGCAATTTGAAAACATAGATCAAAGGCCTAAAAAGAAGGATGATGAAGCTGTATATATAATAACATGAAAGCAAAAGCATATCCTTAGTTCATTGTTAAGTGAAAAAATAAGTTAACAACTCATAGGAACATATATTTATGAAATTAAACATATATTCTGAAAGGATATGCACCAAAAAGCATTATTTCAGAGAGTGGGATGGAGGGGTGAATTTTTACATTTTGCTTACATGTTTTCTAGTGTATCTGTATACTAGAAACATGAATTATTGTTTCTCTCCTTTTCTTTTCTTTTGAGGTACTAGGGACTGAATTCAGAGGCATTCTACCTCTGAGTTAGATCCTCATCTCTATTTTATGTTTTATTTTGAAACAGGATCTCAGTGAGTTGCTGAGGGTCTCACTAAGTTGCTGAGGCTGACTGAGAATCTGCAATCCTCCTGTCTCAGCATCCCAAGTACTGGGATTACAGGCATACACCACCACACTGTTTCCTTTTTTAAATTAATTTAACCAATCATCAACAGAATTTGAGAAGCAAAGACTGCCTAGTTTCTCTCTTTCGTATTTGGTGGAGTTGGCTTTGGCATGTTTAAGATATCAAAGGAAATCTGGTGGGACTGGACAAATATGGGCAAGAAAGAAAATAGACTCATATTAGTGTAGACAATGAGTTGGGAAATGAATTATTCCCTGTTTTGAATCTATGGTAGAGTTTATATTTTAAACTGGAAGCAATGAACCACCATTTCAAAGACAAATCACAGAAGAGGAAATAGTTAGATTTTCAAGTTTTTTTTCTTTTCTTTTCTTTTTTTTTTCATTACTCCATCTGAATTCCATATAGAGAATAGAATGGAGTGAGGCAAGATTAGAAGCCAGTACAACAATTGTAGAATATGGTAGAGGAGAGTAAGGCATTGAGAATACAGATGGAAAGAAGTGGAGAGATTTTATTTAAACTTTGGAAGTAAAAATAGAAGGACTTGCTTATGTGGCAAGACAGAAAGGAAAAAGCTAAGACTATCTACACATTTAGTATCAAGGCTGTTATAGGTTACATACAGAATGTCCCCTAAAGAGCTTATTTATTAATATTCAGGGTCGATACAGTGGAGTCATGAGGGTTGTAATCCAGTCAGCGGATAAAGCCATTGTAATGGATTTACCTGGGTGGTACCAATAGGGTGTGGCTGGAGGAGGCGGCCCCTGGGGATTATATTTGGTTCTTCTCTCTGCTCTCTCTCGAGCTCTCTTTCTTTCTTGCTTCTGGCCTCAGTGATGTAAAGAGCACAGCCCATGTGCTCCCTCCTGCCTCCTGCCGCCATGCCCTGACATCCGAGGTCCCCAGCCTCACATGGACAGAACCTGAACCCGTAGGAAAATAAATCTTCCTTCCTCTAAGTTTCATGGTCCACCTTTTAGATTATAGCTGCAAGAAGGCTGACCAGAACAAGGGCTAACTCTGATAGTTATTCCTTAACATCAAATCTATAATGCTAAAGCCACTTCCTTTAGTTATTAGATTTCACTTTTTTTTTATTAAAGTATGTCATTGTGGTAGCATGACTCCATCTGAATTCTGTGTAGAGAATAGAATGGAGTTCAATGCTGATCTCCTAAAAGATATGCCCATGTCCTATTCCCAGGGACCTGTGAGTTTACCTTTATTTGGAACTATGGTGTTTGCAGATGTAATTAACAATCTTGATATGAGAAAATCACCCTAGATCATCTGGTAGGCCATAAATCCAATGACTCCTTATAAGAGTGAGACAGGGAGAGACCATACAGACTGAAGAGGAAGCAGAGTGACCACAGAGGCAGAAACGAGTGACACGGCACAAGCCCAACAACTGGCGCCAACAGCCACCAGAAACCACAAGAGGCAAGGAATGAATTCTCCTCTAAAGACATGGAAGGCTCTGCTGGATTTCAGGCTTCAAGCCTCCAGAGCTGTGAGAGAATAAATGTCTGTTCTTTTAAGTCACCAACTGTGGTCATTTGTTATAGCAGTGCCAAGAAACTAATGCTGTCATATACATGAAAAAATCTTCACAAGTCATTAAGCATATAGTTTCATGAATTATCACAATGTGTTTATAACCTTCCCATTTTGAAAAAAAGAAACTTCTAATTACAGAAATGTTTAACACACACACGCAATACAATGAACTTTCATGGACCCAAAATCCATTTTCACCAATTGTCAATATGTGACCAACTAGTTTTATCATTGGCTTCAACCCTTCTTATACAGAGGAAGAAATTAAAGGTAAGGGTGGCCTAGTGATTGGTCAAAATCACTCACCTGGTTAGTAGCAGGATCCAGGTATGATCCCAAGCCCATGTTTTTTTCATTGTAAGATAATGAGATGGCTAAAGTATCATCTTGCTAAACATTGTGCTTTCAGATGTAGAGTGACCACCATAACCATAATAGTAAATACCTTCACTTGGAGAATGTGTCAGCCAGTGTCCTATCACTGTGACAAAATATCTGAGATAGTCAACTTAGCCGAGACAAGATGTACTTTTACTCACGGTTGCAGAAGTTTCTGTCCACGGTCAGTTAGCTCCATTGCTTTGGGGCCTGCGGTGGGACAGAGCATCTTGATGAGGGGCACACAGCAAAGCAATGCCCTGGGAGAGAGAAAGAGCCAAAGGCCCGATAGTCCCCGCGGGGCACGTCGTGAATGACCTATCCTCCTTCCACTCGGATCCCCCTCCTAAAAGTCTCATCATCTCCTAGTGGTGCCAGAGGCTGGTGACCAAGCTTTTAACACAAGGACCTTGGGGGACACTGCGGATCTAACTATAGCAGAGGGTAAGAAGGCAAAAGATAAGCGAGACAGTAAAGGACGATTTGTGCATTGAAAAAATGATTAGAACCAATTGCTAAATCAGAAGACTGAGTTAAAGTTAGGAGAAAAACACTTTGACACAGAAAAGAACCTGTTTTATTTACATTTTTTTAAACAAAACATGAGCTGGAGAGACTAGAAGGACAGTTCCTACAGCTTGTTCTACCCAGCTTTTATTTATACTTTAATTGTTTTTGGTTTTGTTTTGCAGTACTGGGGATTGAGCCCAGAGGCATTCTACCTCTAAGCTACACCCCCAGCCCTATTTTTTATTCTTTATTTTGAAACAGAGTCTCACTAAATTGCAGAGGGCCTCACTAAGTATCTGAGGCTAGCCGCAAACCTACAATTCTCCTGTCTCTGCCTCCCAAGTACTGCGATTAAAAGCATGTGCCACCATACTCAGATCTTTAATTGTATTTAATATTAAACAAAATTTGTTTAAATTAAAGTTAGTGAATTTTTAAAATAAAATAGATACTAATTTTATTAATATTAAATACAATGTAACATGCAAATCTGAAGTCCCAGACTCATGACTCTTTATTACAAAGATTTAGATAGAATATGGTTCCAATTACATGCTTGTTAATCCTAAAATATAATTGATGATGGTGAAATGTAATGTCATACTCCACGGACTAGAAGAGAAACATTAGTTCTTTGTCCTAGAACCAGATTTAGAAAGTAAATACTTTTAATATTTATTTATTGGGCATCGGTTATAAGAATTAAACGTAGTCTTTTCATGTACAAAATTGTATTTGAAGTCACTATGTGTCCTAAAATTACCTTTTATGTTTTAGTATATATGGCTTGTAAGATAATAGAATTAAAGGAACTAGAAAATGTTTACCTGGAAAAGACCAATAATAGCTCATTTTTACCTAGTATATCGACCACTGGACAGAAAAGGGGATGGTTATCTTCATCATGGCTCCCCACAAAGACCAAGGTGTGTGAAATACAATGACATGTATTTCGACTCAGCTCTGTCACCGGAAAATAGAGCTGAGGGGCCTCTTCTCATTCTTTTCTCCACAAGTGAAGCATCCCAGAGGGAAAAGAAATATATACATATATATATATGCATATATATATGCATATATATACCCACACATATATACACACACATAATACACACACATATATATGCACATACATATGCACACACATATATACACACATATATTTACAAACACACACATATATATAGACACACATATATATACCTTCACATTCCCAAATCAATTTTTTTTACTTCTAGAAAACTCTGATTCTCTAAAAATAATACTAATAAAGCCTCTCATCCCTCCCCACTCCACTCCAGCAATCTTCAATATTTTAGCAGTTGTGTTTCTCTAATGACCTGTGTGCATTTCTCTCTCCCTTCTCTAATTTTATCTCTTGCTCAGCTTCTTCCCTTGTGTGGTCAGAATTCATGGATGAAGGAAACAGGAGCCATCAGTGAGTATCCAATGACTGGGGGGAGGGGGGTACAGGGGAGACGTGTAATAAAGCATTGGTTCCCAAATATTGGAGTTTGTTTGAAAATACAGTTTCTAAGTACTGTCCCACATTTAGTCAGGGCCCCAGGGGTGGAGCCCAAAAATTTGCATTTGTGTCATGATCCCCAAGGGATTTTGATCCTTGGAGTGAGTCCAGGGACAGGTGTGTGGGAACCGCTGTCATGAAGCACAGTGATTAATCAAGGCCACAGACAGAGACACACCTTTTTCACTTTTCCCACCTCACCCCCGCATCAAGTGAATTCTAGCCAAATATTTTCACTACAATAAATTTTTAATTCCATGCACCACCCCTTAAGAACCTTTAAATCCTGGCGTCTAAATTATAAAACTGTTATTTGAAACAATATTTACCTTTCAGGGAAACAGTTCTGCCTAAAAACATATTGTTACCTCACTTTGTATATCACATGTAATCCTGGAAACACCATCTGGGCCAGACATTTGCATCAGCTAAGCCTCTTTAGGTTTCAAGTGTCAGCAAACCCAACCCAAACCATCTTAAACAGAGTAAGTCACAGGCTCACATTACTGCAGAAACCAAGTATTACTGGCTTCAGCCAACTTGATCCAAGGGGCCCAAAACGTTCCCAATCTCCCTTCTCTCAGTTTCACTTCCTCTGAGCTGGCTCTACTTTCAGCGGGCTCTCCCCTCAAGGTTGCAAGGCAGCTGGGGCACTTCTACATTCCACCCCCCAAAGTCATATTCTCCAGAGAAGAGGCTTTCTTTCTCTCTGAAGTCCTAGCACAAGTCTCATTACACGGTAGTGGTTCCAAGTGGGTCACATATCCATCTTTGAATCAATGACTGTGCCTCAAGGAGCATGATGCTTGATTGACAGATGTGATTCAGTGACCCATACTCTCTGTGGGCACTGCAGGTAGAGTCAACACACATGGACAACTGTGGATGCGAGGTGGCTCTCCAAAACAATACTGCGTACTGCTGCCACTGGGAGAATGTTGCACAGCCAGAAATGGCAAATGTTCTGCCCAATATACAGTCATCTCGGTTACTGTACAGTAATATACAGTCAATTACTTTACAGTAATATACAGTAATCTTAATTACTGTACATAATTTTGACCAGAAACACCAGCAAGTTGCAAAACTAAAAGGAGAATAGCTGAGCCGGGCGTGGTGGCACATGCTTGTAATCCCAGCATTCGGGAGGCTGAGACCGGAGGATCTGGGTTCGAGGCCAGCCTCAGCTACCTAGTGAGGCACTCCGCAACTTAGTGAGACTTGATTTCAAAATAAAGAATAAAAAATAGGACTGGGGGTATACTTGGAGGTAGAATGCCCCTTAGTTCAATCCCCAGTACCACAAAAAAAGAAAAAAAAAGGAGAATAGCTGAGCTTGGTGGCGCACGCTTGTAATCCCAGTACTTGGGAAGCTGAGACAGGAGGATCACAGGTTCACACCCAGCCACAGCTACTTAGTGAGGCCCTCTGCAACTTAGTGAGACCCTGTTTCAAAATAAAGAATAAAAATGGGGATGGGGGAGTAACTCAGAGGTAGAATGCCCCTGGGATTCAATCCCCAATACCACTAAACAAACAAACAAACCTAAAAGAAGAGGCATCATGGTCTATTCTAACAAAGTCAAATGGAACAAGATCATTATCCTCTCCCTTTTTTTTTTGTCTTTCTCATTTTAATACTCAATTTTGAGCAATGAATCGAACAATATGAAAAGCTAAAAAATAGCAAATTCCAACTGTTACAAAATGATTATGACACATTTCATGGCGGAAGATTGCACACAGCTCTTCGGATTCTTGAATAAGTTTGCTTTTCTGCGGTGTTATCAGAAGGTTTCCATGCTTCAATACACAGTGCTCTGAGGTGCACAGTAAATATTTTTCCTGAAAACATGAAAAACATACCTGTTAGGTCAGAGGGTATACGGAGCCTAGTAGGTGGTGCAAGTAACCTCAGGTGGTAAAAGATAAAGATGCAGTTGCGCCATAACAAGTCAAAATGGGGGAGTCTGACACAACCTAGGAAGCAGTTGAAGAAGCAAGAAAACAGTCACAAAGGGGAACATTCCAACCCTGACCACAAATGTCAGTCTTGGCCACCTGTAAGCAACTGGGTCTGGCTGTTCCTGGAACCAGGCTCTACCCCTTCCTCTGTTCTCCCTGATATAAAAATTTTCTCCCAAACCCCTAATGCTGCTGCTTTCCTGCATGAGACAGCCCAGCAGCTTCCCCTTAATAAACCTACCCTGATTGGACCAGCCTCTAGGGTCTTTGGTCTCTTGGGTCACGTTGATCACCTTACATCTGGTGCCGAAACCTGGGAGGGTCCTGTGTCTCTGGACCACCTGGTCCACAGACCGGCCCTTCACCAGTCGCACACTCTGAGACTCCTGGTAGTTGCTGCTTCTCACAGCTGCTCCAATCTTTGGCCCTCATGGGAAGTTGGCCCCCACATCCACCACTTTTCTGCCACTAGGATTTTTTGCCTCCCTCCTCTCTCCTCTTTGGACCACAGATGGTGGGTAAGTCCTCTCCTCTCGATGATCCTCTGCCTGTTCACTCTATGCCCTACCAGTATGTCAAGGGTATTCCCTTGCCCTGCATTGGGTGCCCCTCACCCAGCCAGGGACCTGGGCATTCTCAGGAGCCTCCCTCTCTTATATGAGGATGCCCTCCACAGACAGGAGCCTCCTTTGTCTAGGTTCTTCCCTGCCCCGTCGGTCCTCTTCTGGCCCTTCTCTCTCTCTCGTCTTTCTCACTCTCCTTCTCCTCTTTCTCCATACTAACATGGGAACTTCCATTCTAACATGGGAACTTCCCTCAGTAAACCCCCTTCAGACTCCCCTCTCTCCTGCCTTCTCAAATCCCTCTCCACTCTGGAACTTAAGGATTATTTTAAGGCCCTCCATCTCATTTTCTATTACAACATGGTGCGGCCTCAGTACAAACTCAATAACTAGTCTCAATGGCCTACAAGTTCTGACCTTAATAACTTCTGCCACCATACCACGAGTGGCCCAAAGTCCCCTATGTTCGGGCTCTCTTTGCTCTGCAGTTGCACTGATCACCTTACAATACCTAGCAAGAATCACACTTCAAATGGCATTGCAAATGAAGAGATTATCCAATATATACAAAAAACTCCTGTAAATCAATAAGAAAAAGGTAGGCATTCTGCCCAAAAGATAATTGGGCAAAAAACCTGATCATGCACTTCACAAATGGCCAATTTGTGTATAAAAACCTGCTCAACTTCCTTAGTCATCAAAGAAATGAAAATTAAAACCACAATGTGATATTAATATCCACCCACTAGAAAATAACAAGCTTTGGCAAATACATACAGTAACCAAGATTCTCATCCACTACTGTTCCAATCATTTGGAAAATATTTGGCAGTACCTATTTAATGTGGACATGAGTTTATCCTATGACACAGCAATTTAACTCAAAAGATAGGATCATGAATATCATTAGAAGCACAATTTGTAGCAGTCAAAAACCAAAAACTGCCAGCCGGGCGTGGTAGCGCACGCTTGTAATCCCAGCATTTGGGAGGCTGAGACCGGAGGATCCGGGTTCTCAGCCAGCCTCAGCTACCTAGTGAGGCCCTCCGAAACTTAGTGAGACTCGGTTTCAAAATAAAGAATAAAAAATAGGGCTGGGGGTATAGCTCGGAGGTAGAATCCCCCTGAGTTCAATCCCCAGTACCGCAAAAAAAAAAAAAAAAACCTGCCAAAATGCCCATCAGCAGAAAAATGGATCAATAAATTGAAGCACAGTTGTGCTATTCAATACTCCTCCACAGAACAAATAGCAAATTGCAAGCAACATGGCTGACAAAAGTTAACTGAAAGTAGCCAGACCCAAAAGAGCACATGCTGTACTATTCCATTTCTATGCCCTTTAAAACCAGGCTAAACGAATCTATGCTCTCAGAAGGCAAAGTTACCAGGCACCCTTGGGAGAAGGACAGAGACTGGGAGGAGCAGAAGCCAGACTTGGTGATAGGCTGCTCCCTGATGGGGTGCTAGTTGCACACATGTGTTAAGCTGGTGGAAATTCAGGCAGCTGGGACTTGCATGCACTTCTCTAACTATATATTACACTTTCAAGGTTTAAAGGGAAAAAAGGAAGAAATCAGTTATGTCTTCAGCCTGTCATTCCCTTCTATTTCCAATTCTCTTGCTGTTTTATTCAGTTGCCTTTCAGTGTTAAAATACTTGCTCTGTTTTAACAAGTAGTGGGTGGTTGATACGACTTCTCAATAAATGGTTTATACAGTGGTTTGAGAAGTACAATATAGATGTCAGTTTTAAGCATTTGGGGCTGTGCACAATACTTTTTTCCCCCATAGAGATCACATTATTAAGTCAGAGTACTCTTACTCTGCTTTTTCTGTGCAGCTGAGAATCCAGAAACATTCGTAATTTCTAGCTGCAGACTATGAAGCAGTTGATTCCCATGCAAATCACAACAATTAGAGACACTACGCTAATGTAAGAATCAAATAAAACCTTCATTGTTGGCCTCGAAATCTTTTTGAAATAATGAAGAAAGTCTGAGAAGATTTGTGATCCTTTCTTTCTCATGCTATTGTTGTTTCCCATTAGTAGCCTACGTCATAGAGAAATCGAGTAACTAATGGTCATTTGGCATCCAAACTCCAGCTTCCTCCATGAGAGACCACAAATCTTTGCTCCAACCAGGATTCTTCTTCCCATGCAAATAAAAGTGTCAGTTCAGATAGAAACTGAACTAACATTGACAATAAACAATTTATCCCTGTACACAGTCCTCTAGTATCCAGTGTAATGGAGTTCATGGGTTGTGCAAAGCCATAAGAAATCTAAAAGAATGTAAAATTCAAAAATTATGAAATCATGAGTCACTGGGTAGACATTTGTTAAAAAGACAAAATAGCTGAAGGTGTGCATCAAGCAGTAAATTGTTTTATTCTAAGACCTTATAACCAATAGACAGTGGGAAGCAAACTCATATCAGTGTCCCTGGGTGTCAAATATCAAGAGAATCACAGCAACAGTTTGCTAGCCCATGATGTTGAAAATAATGATTACCATCATCTGAAGTTGCTGTATTTTTTTTTTTTTTTAGTATACTATGGAGATTCATACCTTCATTTTTTTTTTCCAGTACTAGGAATTGAACCCAGAGGAATTCTACCTCTGAGCTACACTCCTAGCCTTATTTTTTATTCTTTATTTTTGAAACAATGTCTCACTAAGTTGCAGAGGGCCTTGCTAAGTAGCTGAGGCTGGCCACAAATCTGAGATCCTCTTGATTCAACCTCCCAAGTACTGGAATTACAAGTGTGAGCCACCAAGCCCGACTCATACCTTCTTAAAAAATTTCTTATGACATTGTTTTCTGAGATTTCGCAGGACCATAAACTGCCTTTTAAAATTGAGTGAGAGCCGGGTGTGATGGCGTAGGCTTATAATCCCAGTACTTGGGAAGCTGAGACAGGAGGATCGCAGATTTGCTGCTAGCCCCAGCTACTTAGTGAGGCCCTCTGCAACATAGTGAGACCCTGTTTAAAAATAACAAAGTGAGAATAAAAAATAAGGCTGGGGGTGTAGTTCAGAGGTAAAATGTCTCTGAATTCAATCCCCAGTTCTGTAAAAAAAAAAAAAAAAAAAAAAAAAAAAAGGAAGGAAGGAAAAAAATTGAATGAAACACTAAACTATTGAGGACCATTTAATGGTCTTCAGATTGTGTTCTGAGGAACTCTGTGCGCTCCTACTTGTGTTTTGAGGGTGGTTGGAAAAGAGAGAGAAACATTCAGGACCCTCCCAACCGAGGCACAAAGTAGAACTCCACTTTTGTGTTTTCATGAATGGACTTCCACGTGGGTTTTGTTTGAAGAAAGCATTGGACCTTTTTTTTTTATTTTTTATTTTTTATTTTTTATTTTTTTGCGGTACTGGGGATGGAACCTAGGGGCCTTCTACCTCCGAGCTACACCCTCAGCCCTAGTTTTTATTCTTTATTTTGAAACAGGGTCTCACTAAGTTGCAGAGGGCCTCACTAAGCAGCTGAGGCTGGCCTCGAACCCAGATCCTCCAGTCTCAGCCTCCCAAAGCTGAGATTACAATCGTGTGCCACCAGGCCCTGCTAGTATTGGACCTTTTAAAATTAAGAAATGATAAAAATCTTAAAGTAGATAACTCATCTGATCTTAAAGTAGATAACTCATCTGGTCCAAATATCCTTGAAACTGAAGTGTTTATAATCAAGGAAACTGAAGCCCCAGCAAGTTAAGTGATTTCCCCCAAATTCCAGAGCTAGCCAAGGGCAGGATAAAAACTTGAACCTTGTTTTCTGATTCAGATGTGAATGGACTTTCCAAACTACCATGTGCCCATCCAAGACCCCCTGCAGTTTTCAAAAAGAAAGATTGGAAACCTTTAGTCTGCTTATTACATGTTTATTTATCCAGTCTTCATAAATTTATTTTCTTTCAGTGGTTAAAGCCCTTGATAGAGAGATGATCTGCATTTTAATAATGCACAGCATGCCACATGAAATAATATGGAAAATAGAATCAAGGGCAAACTATTAAGAGCCTACCTCCTGTTTATTCCAAAGTGGTATTTGCAAATGGAAAAGGAAATTACCAGCTAAAAACATTAAATTGGTTACAATCTGGAATCCTTCAACAGTGTAAAGCTGCCATGGGAACTGACTAGCTGATTTTAAAGCTAAAATGAGCCTTTTTAATACATACTTCAATGATTTTTTTTAATATATCAGGATGATGTTTCAAAAATGCCTATGTAATTAGACGCCAGTTTGTTTGTTTGTTTGTTTGTTTGTCATACCAGCTTATTTTCTGAAAAGAATCTACTATGATTAATTTCTTTATTCAATCTGGGAGCCAAAGGGTTAATTAAAGATAGGGACCTCTATTCTTAACTGTTACTATAGCCAGGCTCCCATTCAATCTAAAAACAGCCCTGTCTTTTGCACCATTTTTAACCCTGCAAAGCAAGACTCGTGCCTATCCAAATTAAGGAGAAGCTTAAATAACCCATCCTTGGTCAAAACCATGGCAACCAGGACACAGTACACACCCTGCATCTTGCCTGGTCCTTAATATCCTTTAATCACAAGACAGGAGATTCATTTCATCTGGATGTCACTTAAGGGCAGATTTACATCACATGAAGCTCAACCATCTCCTTTTATTTAGGGAAAAAAAGAACTGAATTTATTATAGTGGAAACTTTATAATTAGGGAGAGACAAAAGTAAGTTATTCATTCATTCATTCACTGTCTTATTTCATAGATCTGTGGTAAGTCTCAGAACCCCTGAAAGGAGAGATGGAGAAAACGAGAGATAATGAGGGTAAGCTTTCTGCAGTTACAATTGCTGAAACAAGTGGTTTGACAGTCAAGTTAGATCATAAAAATAAAACTAGATTCTGCACAGTCACACTGCCCAAGTAACATTATTAAATTGGGAAGTGTGAAAGGATTTTTATTTATCTGTCTTTTCTAGTTGAAAATAGCTTTATAATTTCTTTTCAGATCATAAAATCAATATATGTTCAAACAGATTGATCCATGCATTTTAGAAACATATAAGTAAAACGTATTAGTAAAAACATGTAAGTAAAAATCAGCCTATATCATCCAGAAGCAACTATTGAAATTGGGGTGACCACTGGGGAAGGTGACGAATGCCTATAATACCAGTACTTGGGAGGCTGAGACAGGAGGATCACAGGTTTAAGGCCAGTGCAAGGTAACTTAGTGAGACCCTAAAAAAGGCTAGGAGGTGTAGTTCAGAAGTAGAGCTCACTGGATTTAATCCTGTACCACACACATAAATAAATAAAAATAGGGCTGGGAATGTAGTCTAGTAGTAGAATACCCCGGGGTTAAATCCACAGTCCCATTAAAAAAAAAATGTGGGAACCATCATATCAACATCCTTCTATGCATACAGCACGTGCATGCCTTAGTAATTTTATGTACATGGCACTATACTCTGCATAATATTTTGTGACTTGTTTTTCCTCTCAATTCACAATGAAGATCGTTCCATTCCAATCAATATAGATTTTTCATACATTCTACTGTATGGGTGTACCATAAATTTAATTAATCCCCTATCTAGGAATATTTAGAGTGTTTCTAAAATTTAATATTATTAACAACACTACACAGAGGATTATTTTATATGTATATGGTCGTTGTACAATTGGTCAATTATCTCTACAGGTTGAATTCCTAGATGTGTGACTGCTAGTTTATATCAACCAGATTTAATCCTAGAAAAGTTAAGCCAATCTCTACATCCATCAACAAGACATAAGCACAAAGTTTTTCCGTATCCTCATCAATATTGGTTATTTTAGTCTTTTTATCTTTTCCCATTTGATAGACAAGATGTCATTACATTTTGATAGTGTTGGCTTTTTTCCCATCAGTTCATAACTCTAAGAAGAGGAAAAATATAATTGAATTCAGGGAGGTAGTTGGAAGTAGACGAATTTGAAAGACACTTCCAATTTTAACATTCTACAATTTTACAAAATGTACTTAACTCGCTTATCTTTTAAGCATCTTCTATAAGCAAGGTCCCAGTGGAAGAGAAGATAACCTTGAGTAGCTGATGTACGTGAAAATAACCCTTTGAGATAGCTGAGTTCATGCTCCTTTTATAGGAAAAATATGGGGCTCGGAGGGATTTAAATAAGCACAGAATTAGAACAGGTTGGTCTAACTAGAAAGCTGAGATCCCCCCACACACACACACACTACTGTATCTCATTGGGGTTCCTGTTCTTCAAGGACACAGGGTCTACCCTGAAGCTGGGGTTGAAGTTTCAGAAAAGACCATACTCCTCCCTAATATTTGGAAGCTAGGGGGAATGTGGGTCATAAGAGGGAATCTAGATAAAGAAGGAAAAACCTTAGATGAGCAAAGAAGGTGATTTCTGAAGGTGATGGCTGGGGGACACCCTAATACACATGATGTACTTTCACAAACATATCAAAGTCAATCACTAACTTGAACTTGAGAAGGAAGGAGGGGGAGGGAGTAGGGCAGGAATTGGGGAAGGGTTAAATGAGAATTGTGTGCATGTATGCCTTTACACCTTTACCAGATTGTACCTAACAAAGATGTAGGATTACAATGCACCAATTAAAAGAAAGAAACAAACAAACAAAAGATCATACTCACAGAAAAGTAATTCAAGTAGCACCTCCTGATTCCTGAGTTTGGGCCCTTGTCTCCCTCTGCCTCCCCCTGCTTCCGCCATCTTGCTTCACCCCTGGATCACTCAGTACACTGTGTTTACACTTAGCCCATCTCAGCATCATCCACGGCCCTCCCTATCTGCCTGACTACCTGGCTGGGAGGACTAGAAATTTCTCCTTGTGAACAAAGCAGTCCCTGCTCACTGCATCAGATGATAACAGCCAAATATCTGGAAAGCTCTTGGCCTCGGGATTGGATAAACCCCCTGAGGTCCCTCCAGAGAAACAGACTCAACTCCAGATACACACACACACACACACACACACACACACACATACACACACATTTTTTCTTTTTACGGTACTGTGGGCATTCTACCTCCAAGCTACACTCCCAGACCTATTTTATTTTTTATTTTGAAAAGAGTCTCACTAAGTTGCGAAGGGCCTCACTAAGTAGCAGAGGCTGGCTGAGAACCTGTGATCTTCTCTCTCAACCTTCCAAGTACTAGGATTACAAACATGTGCCACTATGCCTGGCTTTTGTGTTTATGGGGGGAAGGGGCAGATATTGGGGATTGAATCCAGGGGTGTTATACATCCCCAGCCCCTTTTATTTATTTATTTTGAAATAGGGTCTCCCTAAGTTTCTAAGGGCCTCATTAAGTTGCTAAAGCTGGCCTCCTGTCTCAGCCTCCCAAGTATTGGGATTACAGGTACATGCCACCACATCTGGCTACAAAAGATACTTTCAAAGTTCTGCTTTTACCCTTCTGTATAATTGAAAAATTATCACATCTTTCACCTTTGACTTTTTCTCTCTAGCCCCTTGATGTTTTCAGAATATCTTTGGACTTCATCAAGATTATTGTCATCATTATCATTACTGTTACTAATCACTAATGTTACTTAATCCATCTGGGTTGCTTGAACAAACCACCACAGACTGGGGGCTTAGGATTAGCAGAATTTATTTCTCACGTTTCTGAAAGTTGGGGTGCCCAGGATGGAGATGTTGGCAAAGACCCTGGCTGGTGGAGCTCACTTCCTAGTTCATAGACTGCTGCCTTTCCCTGTATCTTCCCATGTTGAGGGATCTCTCTGGGACCTCCTTTATAAACCACTAAGTCCATTTGCGAGGGCTCTTCCCTTGGGACCTAATCACTTCCCAAAGGCCCACCCTCCTAATGCCATCACATTGGAAATTAGGATTTAACCTAAAAATTCCAAGGGGACAGAAACATTTAGACCATAGCAGTGTAATTCACGTTTTCTATGGTTCATGTTGCATTCTCAAGTATTGCTACTCTAGTCTAGTTACTGAGTTCTGAGAACTAACATATAATGCTAGAAAAAGCTGAGGACCAAGAAGTTGCTCAGTTCTGACTGGGTTATGTTCACTGTGGACCAACAGGTCCAAGTGTCTGTGGCTGATAGGTATCCACATTGGTCTGGGCCCCAGATCTTACATAACCACTCTTGCAAAGAAATCATTTAATACATGCTTAATATTCTACATATTATGAAACAACTTTTAAAATTGGTTTTCTAGCCAGGTGTGGCGGTGCGCACTTGTGATCCCAGTACTTGGGAGGCTGTAGCGGGAGGATCACAGGTCTGCGGCCAGCCTCAGCAACATACTGAGGCCCTCTGCAACTTACTGAGACCCTGTTTCAAACAAAAAAAAAATGAAATAAGGCTGGGGATATAGCTCAGAGGTAGAACTCCCTTGGGTTAAATCCCTAGCATGACTAATAATAATTATAATAATTATAATAATTATTAATAATAATAATAAATTGATTTTCTAAATACACAAGCTACAATTCGATGGTTTCTGCAGATGAAATACCCTCAAAAAAAAAAAAAAAAACCACACAGCTAGAAACATTTACACTTTCATATTATGAAATTTGTGTATGTAAGCTAGGCGCTGTGAAGCATTCCTGTATTCCCAGTACTTGGGAGGCTGAGACAGGAGGATCACAGGTTCAAAGGGAAGCCTTAACAACCTAGTGAGTCCCTCAGCAACTTACTGAGACTCTGTTTCAAAATAAGGACTGGGAATGTAGCTCAGAAGTAGAACATTCCTGGGTTGAATCCCGGGGGGGGGGGGGATGCATGTAGTAAATGTCACTTAATAAATAAAGCCAGGCTACATTTCTATGCAATGACTATATGTTTCATAAGCTTTAAACTGAGAAAATATTGATTTGGGTGAATGTCTATGGGTTTTCCAGGCTCTTGTCTATGGCAGGCCCTAGACTATGTCTATGTCTATGACAAGCTTCACTATGAGTCTAACTTTTATAGGAAAGAGAGCCGCTAAGGTTAAGCATACTTCTGCTACAATGACAGCCCATAGACTCATGCTATCTTTTCTAATTTGCCATCTTTTTTTATTTTCCTCAAACAAATGTGTTATTACTCCACAACAAAGGGTCTGAATGATCCCACAGAGCTCCTACTATAGAGCTACATAAAAGCAAGAAATGGTGAATGTTAAGTGGGTTCTGGCTTGATTTGGTGTAAAGAGATCACTTCCAAGAAACACTTAGGATCAGTACTTGTGGTATTAGAGAAGTGTCCTGACAGCTGGGGTTTATCGGAACAAGTGCATCCTTGTTCTCTTTTATGTCCATTTATCCTTGTGTTTTTGCCACCAGCAACTGCTCACACAGAGGGCAGGCAGATGACACAATAGAGTGTCAGGAAAGAGGGGCGATTCTCTGCGACGGCAGCTGAGGAGGAGGGGTCGGCTGTCAGGAGGCGTTTTCAGCAGTGGCTGACATGGTGATTTCTAGAGTGCTGTCAAGCCGGTCCTTCCAAATGACTCCACGTTTGGGCATCAGTACGCATGCGTGCAACTGAGACCCAACCTGCTTCCTTCTACGCACGTAGCTGGACTCTATCTTCCAACCTCCCTGGAGGATCCTGCTAATGGAATGTGAACAGAATGCTGTGGGACGCCTCAGGCCTGGCCCGTGGAGCCTCCATGGGGAATCCTCCTGGATCTCAATTCCCCCACCCACTAGATGCAGAGCCATGCCCAGGTCACCAGGAAGTCGTGTCGGCAGAATTGTGCAGCCTCCAAGAACCAGAACCTTGAATGATTGGGTGGAGCTCAGCTGGCCCACACTACCACTCCTGCTAATTGGGATTTACTTATAGAAAATACAAGTCCCGCCAGGTGTGGTGGTGCACACTTGTAATCCCGGTACTTGGGAGGCTGAGATAGGAGGATCACAGGTTCAAGGACAGCCTCAGCAAGTAGTGAGACTCTCATCAACCTAATGAGACCCTGTTTCCAAGTAAGAAAATCGGGGCTGGAGGTGTAGCTCGAAAATAGAATGCCTCTGGGTTTAATCCCCAGTACTACACACACACACACACAAAGAAAACATAAATGTCAATGACGTTGGACTCCTGAGATGTGACAGGGAGGTGGGAAGGTTTGTTGCAGTGGTTGGCCTGCACTGATTCCTATAGCACACAAGAAGAGCCCAGTGAAAGGAGAGAAACAGCCAGGTGTAGTGGTGCATCCCTGTAATCCCAGTACTTGAGAGGCTGAGACAAGAGGTTCAAAAGTTCAAGACCAGCCTCAATAACTTAGTGAGACTCTCAGCAACCTAGTGAGACTCAGTTTTGGTTTTATTTGTTTGTTTTGCGGCACTGAGGATGGAACCCAGAGGCATTCTACCTCCGAGCTACATCCCCAGCCCTAATTTTTTTTTTTATTCTTTATTTTCAAACAAGGTCTCACTAAGTTGTGAGGACCTCACTAAGTAGCTGAGGCTGGCCTTGAACCTGCCATCCTCCTGTCTCAGCCTCCCAAGTACTGGGATTACAAACATGTGCCACCACGTCCGGCTGAGACTCTGTTTTGAAATAAAAAAAATAAAAAGGGCTGAGGATATAGCTTGGAGGTAGAATGCCCCTGGGTTAAATCCACAGTAGCAAAATCAATCAATCAATTAAAGAAGGGGTGAAGCTCCCTCTGAGTGTGCCCCCTCTGGCAGCCTTTCTGATCATTTTTTCTTTGACCTTCCCCTCTGCTTATTTCTAATAACTGACCTCAGTGGGGGAGTGATGGGGGGAACATGTTGATTTGTTGCACTCTAACATGTTGATATGACTTTGGAAAAAGGAATGTGCTGAAGAACCCACAAGTCTTGGAAGAGAAATGCTATCCAATCAACCAATATCTGGAGGTACTGGGAATACCAACTCCGCTAGGTACTGGGAATACAAAGGTATAGAGTTTCATCTCTACCTTGAATTAAAACAAAATGATACCATTCTATCGCTCAGACAAGCTTAGAAACTACTTGGAGGATTATGACTTAAAAGGTGGTTCAAGAATCAATGAGGACAAGCTCTATAATTACCCAAGATGCCCCTCATTTCATTGACGGGAAATTACTTAGTCACTCAGGCTGTTTTGTGTTGTGTGTGTGTGTGTGTGTGTGTGTGTGTGTGTGTGTGTGTGTGTTGCTGGGGATTGAACCTGGGGGTGGGGGTTCTACCACTGAGCTACAACCCCAGCCTTTTTTATTTTTTTATTTGGAAACAAGATCTCACTAAGTTACTGCACACTGGCTTCTAAGTTGTAATCCTCCTGTTTCAGCCTTCCAAGGACTGGGATTATAGATATGAGACACTGTGCCCAGCAGTTTTCTTATCTTTAAACTATCTTAATAACTGGAAAACAGAATAAAGATTTTTGGGGCTGGGAATGTAGCTCAGCAGTTGGGTGTTTGCCCAGCATGTAGGAGGCACTGGTTTCAATCCTCAAATCCCCAGCAACACACACACACACACACACACACACACACACACACACACACACATACACAAACACACACATTTGTTTTTAATCTTGTTTTTAGTTTTTGAGGCACCTTTTTATTTTTGTTTTCTTTTGTTCTGAAACAGGGTCTTGCTAGGTTGCTAAGTGTCTTGCCACATTGTTGAGGCTGGTCCTGAATTTGGGATCCTCCTGTCTCACAGCCTCCAAGTACTGGGATTACAGGCATGTGCCACAACGCCCAGCTATGAACCTATTTATGGATTCTCTCTTTTGTTGCACTGATCTATGTTCTATCCTTTCATCAATACCACCTGTCTTGCTCAATGTAGCTTTAGAGTAAGTTGTGAAATCAGATAAGTATGAGTTTTTTCAATTTTGCTCTTATTATGTTGAATTATTTTGATTACTCTAGTTCCTTCACTTTTCCATATAAACTTCAGATTCAGTTTGTTGCTATCTTCAAAGAGGCATATAGTTGGGTCTTGTTTTTTATCCAATATGACAATCTCTGTTATTTAGTGTTTAGACCATTCACATGTAAGACACATTAAAATCTACCTTCTTATTAGCTATGTTCTATTTGTTCTATCATCTCTTTCTCTCTGTCTTTCTCCTTTTTCTCTGCTTTAGACTCATTGTGTATTTCTTAGGGTTCCATCTGATCATCAAAAAATGCTTAATGTTTGCTTTATATTTATACATCTTTAATCATAGTATATTTACGAATATAATTTACTGCAGTAAATACATAAAGGACTTTTTTTTTTTTTTGCAGTTCCAGAAATTGAACACAGAGGCATTCTACCTCCGTGCTACACCCCCAGCCCTTTTTTTATTCTTTATTTTTGAAATAGGGTCTCACTTAGTTGCAGAAGGTCTCACTAACTAGCTGAGGCTGGCCGTGAACCTGCAATCTTCCTGTCTCAGCCTACCAAGTTCTGAGATTACAAGCATGCACCACCACGCATAGCTATAAAGGACTTATAACATATGTGTATCTCCAGTGCTTTTCTCGCTAAGTTGCTAAGGCTAGCCTTGAACCTACAATCCTGTTGTCTCAGCCTCCCAAGTACTGGGGTTAAAGCACGCACTACCACACCAGGCTATCCCCAGTGCTTTTCAACCATGTTGCACATAAGGATCACCAGAGGAGATGTGAAAAGACATACCACTGCCTAAACTCAATCCAAAATAAATTCAACCAAAATTTCTGGGAGGAAAGGGCTGGGGGTCAGTATCTATCAAAAGTCCTCCAGGAAGCCAGGGTGGTGGCACACACCTGTAATTCCAGTACTTGAGAAGCTGAGACAAGAAGATCACAGGTTAAAGGCTAGCCTCAGCAACTTAGATAGACCTTCAGCAACTTAATGAGAT
>PVLC010000923.1:86460-167914 GCA_004027655.1 Graphiurus murinus | reverse complement strand
CTCCTCTTCCTTTCTTGTAACACCATGAAATCCTTCATCTTGGAGATGTATCTATGTAGCCCTTGATGTAGAAATGAAAAGTCTTGGGGCTTTTAGAAACCTGCTTGTGATATTTGGTATTGGGAATTGAACCCAGGAGCATTCTACTTCCAGTTCTTTTTATTTTATTTTATTTTATTTTATTTTTTGTTGTGAAACAGAGTCTTACTAGGTTGCTGAGGCTGGCCTCTATCTAACCTGCGATCCTCCTGTCTCAGCCTCCCAAGTACTGGGATTATAGGCATGTCCAAATGTGATATTTTGATGTTTCTCTGTGATCATTAGTTGACTGGGAACCTGGGTTGACTTCCCAAACTCCATTTGAAAAGTTCTGCAGATAACAGACAGATGTGTTTGCTTATCTGTGTGATCTGACTGGAGCAGGAGCCTAACTGGGTCCTTCCTTGTATGAATCGCAGCCATTTTCTTTCTTTCTTTTTTTTTTGATTTCTTATATAGAAATAGTCACTCTCTAAAATAACACACATCACAGAAGATGGTCATGCTACTTTTTCAGGCAATTAAAATCAACCCGCACAATAAAGCTGGTGATCTAATCTTCTGCCTGCTACTCACTTGGTGTGGTTCCCTGACTGAATGTAAAACGGCTCCGCGTCGCTGATTACTGGTCTTCCTTACTATTCTGGCGAATTTTTCTGCAGGGCCTGGAATACAGATAAGGCATCCTTGCCACCAGGAAGCTGTGTGTGACAGCACCACCCTCACCCGCGCAGACTCCCTTTGCCTTCAAAAGCTCTTGCATCGCACATATTAGGCAGTTCAAGCCCTTTTGCCCTACTTCTCTGAGGGAAGCCTTGCTAGGGCTTCTTTTTATTTTCAGTAAACCTAACCAAAAGCTTGTATACCCCCTGGGTCCATTTCATGTTGCTATATATATGGCAGAATAACCGAGGCTGGGTAGTTAGTCATGGCTTTTATAATGGTTTGCATTTAGAATGTCCCCCCAGCCCTCAGGGAAACAAGAGAGCAGTGTTGGAAGCCAGGCTTGGTTGCTGAAGAGGGCCCCGTGGGGATGTGGCTGGGGTTATACAGTTCTCTGCTCCCCTGCTCTGGCCTCTGCCTCTGGTGAGGTGAGAGCAGCACGCTCGCTCTCTCCCTCTCTCTCAGCTTCCTGCCCCATGACTGAGCTCCACAGACCCGGCCAGACATGAACTGAGCCTCTTAAATCTCCAAAAATGGTGAGCAGATGAGTCTTCCTTCCTCTAGGTTGTGTATGGTCAGGTTTGTTGGGTCCCGTGGTACAAATGTAGACCGGAACAGTTCTGGAGGATGAGAAGTCCCAAGATTGGGCAGGCCACATCTGATGAGGGCCTTGTGTTGTATCAACTTAAGAGTAGGTGATAGAAAGGCAGGCCAGGATTGCGATAGAGGCAAAGCACAAGGGCCATGCTTACTTTGTGTAGGAAATAACCTCGTCTCAAGGGAACAAGAGGTAACTCACGGAGAAAGACATCAATCCATTCTTGAGGCCTCTGCCCCAGTAACCCAAACACCTCCTGTTAGTCTCTGTATTGCATCACTGCCTCATTAAAAAATTATGCCTCAACACAAATTCTGGTGGAGACAAACCAAGTGCAAACCATAGCAACCTTCATGAGAACTCTACCCTTGAAGTCTTCTCTAATTGTGTCAACAGGCTGGAAACCGCCCCCCCCCCAAATCTCATTATAGTCTCTGTGTCTTATAGTCAAAGACAAATTTTTGCCCATACAATTTCAATTTTCCAAGAGATCATCAGTCTGTGAAACATATACCAAGAGAAGTTTCTGTAACTCCTACTCCTTCTTTGTGTGTGTGTGTGTGTGTGTGTGTGTGTGTGTGTGTGTGTTATTGACAGTTGAGTTGTAGCTCAGAAGCATTCTACCTCTGAGCTACACCCCAGCCCTATTTTATTTTATTTTTTTATTTGGAAACAGGATCTCTCTATGTTGCTGAGGCTGCCATCAAACCTGCAATCCTCCTACCTCAGCCTTCCAAGTACTGGGATTATAGATGAGTGCCACCATGCCCAGCAGCTCTTGCTTTTGCTGATTGTCTGGTAGCTCTGATGAGCCCAGTTGGGTTTGCCCATGTTTTTAATAGGTCAGCAGGGAGTTGGCTCAAGCTTCAGGTCTGTCTGCCTCTGTTTCCACAAGTTTCATGATGGAGACCTGGCCGGAAGAGAAGCTCTCTCATGGAAATTATTCTCATGCCAATGACAGAGGTGCAAAAAAGACAATAGAAACATACAAGGTCTCTTCAGATTTTCCTTGCAACTGAAATATTATTATTATTGCTGCATTATACTGTTGACCCTCAAAAAGAAACATGGCCAAACACAAGATTAAGAGTGGAAAATTATTTTCTGTCTCTTTAGTGGGACAAGCTTCAAAGCCACATGGCCAAGAGCATAGCTTTAGGAAGGGGTGAAAAATTTGGGCCAATAATACAGTCTGCCATACCACCATACCTCATCTACTTTAAGCATTGTAAATGTCATCTAGATTTCATTCGGCTTCCAAATTATAAACCAGAAATGCAAAATGTCATTTTATTGCATTTGGATGAGTTAGGAGTTTTTGCTGCCTAAGTCCAGGAGTCCTGTGTGCAGCCCAGGACTATGAAGAGGGAGAACATGTACTGAAAGCTCTCAGAGAATGTATATCTAATTAGAGGAACTAACATTGTTTTTTTTCAAAATCTAGTGAACAATATCAGGATCTTTTGCTTAGTAGTAGTGTGTCTGCTTCTTCATGTGGGCAAACTATGTGTTCTACTTAGTTTGTGACCCTTGGGCAAAGGAATTCACTTCTCTAAGTCTTAGTTTTGTGCATCTATAAATGTGGATTGTTGATTTCTACGGCCTCAATTTGTTGTAAGGAATTCATGAGCTAAGGACAGTCTCTGGGCCAAATTCAATAGATGCTACCCCCAGATGTGCACATCTGTGTCAGTATCTCTGTCCTGTTGTTCAAAACATGCATTTTATATCTGTATTTGTAGACTAATAGAGATATGCTGTGTGTGGAAAGAAGCAGATAGGAAGAATTAAAGAAACTAAGATAACTTAAGTAGAAGGGTCAGGGAAGACTTCTTTTGATTCTAGGATCTAGCTGAATCTTCCAGATGAGAGCAGCTGGAACCAGAGTTCAGGCTTTCTGGTTGACAAAAAGCTGGCTTGGTATATTCTTTTGTGTTTGTTTGTTGAGGGGGGGTGCCAGGGGTTGAACCCAGGGGCATTCTACCTCTGAGCTATTACTCCAGCCCAATTTTATTCTATTTTATTTTTTAATTTGGAAACGGTCTCACTAAGTTGATGAGGGTCTTGCTAAGTTGCTGAGGTTGGCTTTGAACCTGCAATCCTCCTGTCTCAGCCTCTCAAGTACTAGGATTACAGGCGTGCTCTGCCATGCCCTGCATGGCATGTTTTTGAGCCATCGAGTTATCCCATGCTTGCTGTAATTCAGAGTGTTTGGGGGACACTTGGCCCTTGTAAGCTACCATCATAGATGACCTTGATTTGGGCAGAATGTTAACTACTAAGATATTATAAGAGCAAGAAGGTAGACCTGAGGACATGGCTTCAGTAAGAGACTGTGGACATGTGGATGGAATGGGTATAGGCAAAATTACTCTATAAGCAGATTTTTAACTTCTGTTCAAAAACTGTTATAAAACATAGCACCCTGGAATACATTTTTACCAGTGAGACCAAAAAAGAGTCATAGAATGCCTCAAGTCAAATAGCAGGTTAATAACCTAACCAGAAATGGAACCCATCTTTCCCATGTTCAGAAGCAGCACTTTTCTTTTTTTTTTTATTCCAGGACAATCTCCATTTACAGGAAAAATTTATATAACTATAAATGGGAACTATTGCTTTTCCTCCCCAGTGATTGTCAGTGAACTTTTCTAAGACCTCAAGTTGGACATACTTTTCTCTACTTTTATAGAGATTCATCTATGGGACTGAAATTGAGTTTACTTTTCATAGTCTCTTTCAAATTCCCCATTCATCATAAAACTTTCTCTTCTTTCCAAAGTTATCCCTCCTTCTCTACTTTTCTGGTCAAAGAGACTTTGTTTAGTTCACCTTTCTTCTCCTGTATATGAATTATTCATTTTTTTATCTCTCCTTTTTCTTCTTCATTTATAATGTGAGGATCACAGAAAACTGTCATCTACCAGCTTTCCTTTGCTCTCTGTCCTTCTTTCTCACCTGTAATCTTAATGGTTATCTTTACTTATGTCAAATTCGTACTCACCTTTTGAAATGTTCAACTTACTTCACTGTCTCTTCTTCATCTCCTTCTTCTTTTCTAAGATACTAGGGATTGAACCCAGGGGCATTCTACCTGTGAGCCACACATCCAGGCCTTTTTATTTTATTTTTTAATTTTGAAACAGGGTCTCACTAGGTTGCTGAGGATCTTGATAATTGCTTATGCTGGCCTTAAACCTGTGATCCTCCTGTCTCAGCTTCTCAACTACTGGGATTACAGGTGTGTACCACCACACCTAGCCATCTTCCATTTCTTTTAGCCTTTGTCAATTTTAGTCAGGGGTCAAGACCCATTTATCCACTTGTTGTTCAGGAACTCTTGTGAGAGTAAGGAATTTTCCCTGCCCAGTCCGTGACAGACACCTGGTCCGATAACATGCTTTGGTCAATGTATTATGAATACTTCATATTTACTCACTTCCTGGAGGGCTTTTGGGGATCATTCTCGGTTTCATGTGCCTCATCTGCTCTTGTGACTGTGGAAACCCATATGGAGATGGAGCTTCTGTTACCCTGGGTCCTGAGTGACTTCCATGAGTAGATCCTTCTGAAGATGAGATGAACTTCATTCTCTCCAGTCACAAAGAATTTCCACTTGTTACTGCAGCATAACTTGACCTATGCTGACCAATATACCACATCAACTTACATGTTGCATAGCGCTTCAGCCTTGCCTCAGTATGTGTGTGTATATAATATATACATCATCAACATCCTTGCCCAAATTATTCTATTACCATTGTCCACACCCGGTTTCATCCCATGATAACCACACAATAGTGCCAACATGGAACTATTTGTGTACACCTTGAACCCGGAATTTCTTCTTCATTTCCTTTAGTTTTTTTTTTTTAAGCCCATGTAGAATAAGCCTGCAAGTCTTATCTTTCCTACATGTGAAATATCTCCTTAAACTGCTTGTATGTCTCCTCCTTTAGTTACCATGTCTTTATCTAAACCTCCATCATTCATTTGTCTCAATATTCAGTCTCTGATATGTATTCTCAATTATTGTCCTATATTATTACATTTCTATACCGCAATGAGTGTTTCTTATTAAATGTGGCACCATACCTGCCCAGTTTAGATATTTTATCAATGTTTAATGTGGATTAATTATGTACTAGGTGTTATAATAACCACTTAACAATATTCTTACAACAGATGAACTGTTTCAAGACACTTATACTATTGCTCAAATAGTGATTCCTGGATTTTAGAAATACCTGCTTGTCTAGATATTTTAACTTTGTTAAGACAGTAGTTATTATACCTTATTGTGATAGCCTCTTACCTGCTTGTATACCCATCTGAACTTACCATTTTCCTGAGTGCTGTTCATATCTGTGCCTGGCATAATTGATCTTAGTTGGCATTCCATATATATTTCTTGAACAATCAGATATAAGTGGTTTATTTGATTATGCTTAATTTTATCTTACTGCTTAATGCAAAGCAGATACCTCAGGAAGGATTTTTTTTTCATTGATTCTTTAATAGAGTTAATATGAGCTGCTGACTACTCTAAGGAATATATTATAACTATGCAAATAGCATTATGTAGAATTCAACCATAGATGTGTCCATAATTTATTGCTCTATGAGAAAACCATCCCTGAATTCAGAGGTTTAACACATTCATTGTTTGCAATTGTGTGCAGCTTAGGAACTTGAGCAGGGCTTTTCCAAGACATCTTGTCTTTGATCCACACAGTGTCAGGAAATGCCTTGGCTGGGGCTAGGGGGTGTAAGATGCCTTCCCTCACAAGTCTGTGCTGAATAGTGGAAAGCCTAGTACCTGACCAGATCACCCGGGAGTCCAGCAGCTTTGCTTCCCTTCTTCTTGTATCCCATGAGGATAGAAGTCAGTACTGAGCATCTTCTTTAGGTGCTTAGGTGTGAGCCGAGACTGGCACAGTGCCCTGTCCCCTCTGATGAGTTCTGTTGGTTAAAGCATGTCACAAGGCCAGTCCAGAATCCAGAGTGGAGTAACATAGCCTGCCTCATGCTGGAGAGCAACAGGGTTAAGGGAATTGTTGGCTGCCATCTTTAAAATTGTCCACTATAAGGAAAATATGTGAACCTACACATGTCTTAAGTTTTCTTCTAGAGATTTCCAAGGGCCCCTTAACTGCTGTGCATAGTTGAATATATCTTCTATTAAATCTTCTCTCTTATGATTTACCAAAACGTGGCTTTTAAGACCTGAAATAACATCTCTGAAATGCCTAAATAACTTACCCATTCCTCACCATTACTGCATTTATTTTTAGTATTCCAAGAGTTATTTAATTTTTATGATTAAGGACAATAAACAGAAATTAATCTTGATGAGTGAATTAGGATGAGATGTATCACCTGCAAAGATGGCTTTTTAACACTAGGAGCCTGCTCTAAACATGTTGTGATGAAGTCTGATTGGGTTTAAAATTTACATTTGCGCAAAATACAAATCTCTGAAGAAGAAACTCCCCAGTCTGCAGTAATGCAAGTTAGCAAGAAGTTTTACTCCTATCTGGGTGGGGTTCTAACTTCATCTGTTTTTAAAAATAAATGTGCTGATCAATATCATGAATAATTAAGTGAAAGGAGTTGAGGGATTTGGGGCTGTTTTCTTTTTTACTAATTGTAAATTCCATTTCACAAAACCACAGCCCAGTAGCTAGGAGGAACAAAGTCTGAGTTACTCCTTATTCATTAAAAAAATCCTCTTGATAAAATGTAATGCTAGAAAGGAAGATTTTTCACATGTATTAAAGCATGGGAAGAGGTTTATATAGCTAATAAAATCACTATTCTAAGGATAGTGGTGGATTCTTTCTTACTGAAAGGACTGTCAAGTTGGGTTTTCTGGTTCAGAACCAAACCTAGTACATGTCTGATTTAGAGGAACTTGTGTATGATCATTAAAATAGTATTGACAGATTCCTGATGTCAGATCTGTAAGCTGAGGAGTAGTCTATAGAGCCACCTTCTCCACTTCCGTATGTTGCAGCTGTAGAATTCTATGTACACGGCATGTATGTGTGTTTAAATTGCACACTTCTCCAGCCTGTGTGGTGAAAGGGTAGGAGGAATAGGATCTAATTTTAGAGTAGCATTGGTCATACTTCCTGTTATGACCAATGTCCCCGAAAGGCTCATATGTTGGAAGCACATCCCCAGTGCAACAATATTCAAATGTGAAATGATTTACTCAGGGTTCTGATTTCCTCAGTGGAATGCAGCCACTGAAGGATTAATAATTTGAATGGATCTACTGGTAAGTTAGGTAGATGGGTGTGGCTAGGGGAGATAGGTCACTGGGAGTGTGGCGTTGGGGACTCTATCTGTCTCTGGTTATTTCCTGACACTCTCTCAGCCTGTAGCCCAGTTTTCCTTCATCATGCTGTGCTGCCATGATGTCTGCCTTGTGGTTGGCCAATCAGGGACTATACCTATGAAAACAGGAGCCAAATAAACTTCTTTTGCTCTCTGTTGTTCCTGGCTGGTATTTTGATCCCAATGGAAAAACAGACTGAAACACTTGCATTGAAGGTAAATGGATCAATCCCAGGTCATTTACTGTCCTTGTGACGTACATTGGTACTGTGTTGAAGACGTTGGGCCTCTGCCTCTGTAGATTTTATTAGATATAGAAAATTCTTGACCTTTGGTGAGGTTTTACCGTCATTGATTTGTTTGGGAGAGGGGTGCACTCATTAAATTTTTGGTAATGTGTTGTGGGGTTTTATTTGTATACATTGTTTAATAATTTTTTCTGAAATAGGAAATACAGTTTTGAATATTAAGCCATAGTGCTATGGGTTTAATATTGCAAGAGACTGATGGAGTTGTCCATTCATAAGCCCATGTGGGATCCACTAGGAACTGTATAACGTACTAGATGCTCAAAACTTCTTCTTGTATTTCTCAGCATATCTCCTTCTCTCAATGGGTACCAGTTAGGGGGGCAAAAGGTTTTCTTTGGAGTATCCTCTTTTCTCTTCCATACCCAAGTCTTTTATCCCCTCTGTGTCTTTGATTCAAAGTTCCATCTTTTCCCCTACCTACAGAGAGTGAATTATTTTGTCATTCTCCACTTATCCATGATAGTATGGCTTGGAGGTGGGAAGGTGTTTGGAAGTATATAAATATAAGTAAATAGATTCATATATTTATTTTCTATTATATTTTCTAAATCAGTGAGACATCTCCCACAGTTAAGGTAAACTTCCTCTTAGCAGATGCTGGAATAATAGAAGCAACGGCTAATACTGATCCTATTCTGAGGACAGTTACAACCAGTAAACAGACCTAGAAATAAGATTTTTGCACATTTCTACTATTCCTAACTACATGGTCTTAGAAAGTTAAACTTATTGAACTTCAGTTTCCTTATCTGTATAATCAATTTGTCATGGCTCTCGTGAAATTAAAAATAACACAGTTTCTAGTACAAGGGCACAGGATCACTTGTAGTTGTAATTACTTCTGCTCAAGCAGAAATAACATATTCTCTGCATTAATGAAAATAGGGTCTCTCCCTGATAGCACTTAGGTTTTATGGCACTATTAGGAATTGTAGACGAGTACATTCTACTTTGGAAAATGTAAAAATCACATGCAATATGTCTATCCATCCTTCTTTGCTGTTCATAAGCAGATCATCTTTGAATCAGAAGTTACTACACAGACGAGAACATGTCGTTATTCTTCTTGCAATCACTTGCATGACTGGAAATCTTAGATGATTCAGGAGGATCTGAGATGAAGCTATCACCAAGCTCATGTATTATGGATGTCAAACCACAAAAAAGTCATTAATTAGCCACAATACATTATAGACTCCTTGTCATAAATTGTTCTAAAGTGAAAACAAATTTGCCAAGCTATAAAACTCTCAGTTAATTCACTAGGAAGAATTTGTGTGACATCTCCTAGAAACAAAGAGAACAAAAACTCGACATCCAGTAATATATAAATTAGAATATCGAGCCAATTTGCATATTCATTTCATTTTTACCAAGCTCAGTTTATTCATGCCTGAAACATACAAGGGGCTCAGTAACTGCTGGCTTTATGCAGTCACGAAGGGTAGGAATTGTTGACTTAGTAAATTTCACCTATTTTCTTATTGTATAAACATACCAAAAAGAAAAAAAGATTTTCTAGGGGTAATTTATGATCAATATGATACATAAAATCCAGAATTTTAAAGTTTGAAAAAGTAAGGTTTTTTTGGTTTCGTTGCTTTTTAAGAGCCATAGAGGGTAGGCCTCAGGTGTGACTCATATTTATTTGCTGGGAAGGAAATTCCTATCACCAGTTTGTGATTTTCCTTCAGGAAATCAGTGTCTCAGAATATAGTTGCATAGTCCAACTACATAGTACAGCCACATCTTGAAATCTGAGGGCTTAGGCAAGTGATCCCATTACTTTCTTTAGTTCCTTAAAGTAAGAATCATCCAGGTGCAGTGGCACACAGCTGTGATGCCAGTACTTGGGAGGCTGAGACAAGAGGATCACAGATTTGAGGACAACCTCAGCAACTTAGTGAAGCCCTCAGCAACCTAGTGAGACCCAACATAAAAATAAAAAAGTTAGGACTGGGGATGGATCTTGGAGACAGAATGCTCCTATGTTCAGTCTCCAGTACTATATATGTATATAAAAAAGTTACAATTATTGAAGACAAGGATTGTGTATTTTTTTTCTGTCCAGTGATATTTAGAATAGGTGTATTTTTCTCCAATTCTTGAGACTAATTTGAAGCCCCCATCTCCATGAGTCAGTATTTTCATCCTACTCTGTATGGGAGCGAGTGGCCTGCGGATTCTTGCCGCTGTCTCTTTACACCACTCCTCCCTGCCCCTCCATCCCTCTCCTTTCCCCATTATGTTGATGGCTTTTAGTCGGCCTCATCTTTGGCCTTCGAGGAGCTCTGTCCCTGAAGAATAAGGGCCGCGCCTGGATGCCCAGTTCTGTGGCTGTTTGGGTCCTCTTCCTCTCTAAGCTCTCAGGGACATTTACTGGTTCCTTCCCCCCCTCTTTATTCCCTGTGACGTTCCTCCCATTGGACCTTTGAGTTCTTTTTGTGTCTCCCAACTGCTTCTCCATCTGGATGATTTTTCTTTTCCTTCCCTTGCTTAATGGAAGAGGTTTCTCTCAGCCTGGGCTCCTTTTTCTGTTCTTTCTTTCTCCCATCAGGGAGTCCGTTCTCTTTGGCAGCTCTGCTACCGCAGTGTCCTGATTATGTATCATCATCTCCCTTGTGCCGATTCCCAGATTGCCAACTGCAAGTGGGAACTGCATTTCCATCTGAGTGTCTCGCCGTGGAGGCACACGTGAGTATGTCTGAACATGAACCCATGCTTTGCTTCCCTGTTTCTGTGTCAAGGTCATTCGTCTTAGCTGGGCGTCTTGACACATGCCTGTAAGTCTAGTACTTGGGAGGCTGAGACAGGAGGATTGCAGGTTCTAGGCCAGCCTCAGCAACTTAGCGACACCCTATTTCAAAACAAAACAAAATTTAAAAAGGAATAGGAGTATAGTTCAGAGTGAGAATGTCTCTGGGTTCAATTCCTGGTACCATAAAATAAAAAACAACAACAAAAAGATCATTCATATTGACCATCAGGGAAACTAGAAAGCATATAGTTACCATTCATTCTTTGATCATCTACCTCCGAAACCCAGTCATTTACCATGGAGTCCAGAATTGCTCCTCAGACCCATCTCACCAGCAGTAACCCCATGCGAGCCGTTAGTATATCACATCACAGAGACCCCAGCTACCGTCTCCCTGGTTCCTCTTCTCCTTACACCCTACATATGACTTCACACCACTTAATCACTGCAGATCTATAATGGCTTCCTACTACTTGTAAGAAAATGTGGAAAACAAGAAAACACAACAACAAACAAAAATTGACCGACCTGGAAATCCAGCATTCAAGGCTTAGCAGAAACACCATTCTTTCCGTTTTTCTTCTCAGAGTCAGTATAGTTAATCACTGGCAAGGTCCTCTTTATTTATAGACATGCAATAAATAGAGTGAGTGACAAACTTACATGATTTCAAAAATGCCAGTGTAGTGCCCTAAGTATAAATATAAGACAATTACTTTGTAATATGATCCATTGTGTTCATCTGTTGGCCATAGCTATACCATGATCTATAATTAGATGCCAGTGCTTGCATCTCCTCGTTTGAATTTGGCTTGGATTTTAGAAAAATGTGACAGTAGTCCCCTAGATATTTGAGTCATTCTTCTTTGTATTTGACATTTAAAGTAGCAGGTAAATCCGTATATTTGTGTGTGTTCATTGCTGTGAAGATGATGGTTACAGATGTGGATCAACACCACTGAGTCAAATGTTTACCTTATTCCCAGTAAAAGTGAAGCCATCACTGGCAGTGTGATTCTTTGAAAGAGTTGACAACCCTTAGAAGCATGTGAAGCTTGTAAATTCAGTCTTCCTTGGATTGAAATCAGAGTTGCATTTCCTTAGATTGAAATAGGAGTCACATTATTTTTTTTTAATTTATTTATATTGTGGTACTGAGAACTCAAGGATATTCTACCTCTGAGCTACATTTCCAGCCCTATTTTATTTTTTATTTATTTTTGTGGTACTGGGGATGATTGATAGATGGTAGATGGATAGATAGATAGATGATAGATGATAAATATATAAATAGAAAGATGATAGATGACAGATAGATTAGATAGATTAGATAGATAGATAGATAGATAGATAGATAGATAGATAGATGGATGGATGGATGATGGGTAGGTTTTGCTCTCGAATGACCATATTATTTGAAAGGCACATGGACGTTGCATTGAAAGACATGTAGCATTCATGACCTGTACCTCTCAAGACCCTGTCTTTCCTCAATCAGTAAGTCAACTAAAATACCTGCCTATATTTTCCAAGAGGGGTGGGAACTCAGAGAGCTGTTTTCCTGAGCACTGCATAGGCATCCCTTCGTAGTGCTGTGCATCCAACCTTTCCTGTTTGTATTCTTTCTCTCCTGGGGAAAGTCCTCAATCATCTGCCTGCCTCTCAAGTGCTAATCTCTACCTAAAGCTTGCACTTTGTCTGTTTGAGTGCCCTGTGGTAATTTAGCAGTGGGCTTACAGTTGTATATCTTTGCTTTACTTTGTCTACATGTAGATGGTCCTTTCTTGCCAATTTCAGTATCCTGTCTGGGGAAGGGAGGAGTGGAGAGGGAGCCAGCCGGGGGAGAGCCCGCCAAGTGCTGTGCGCATGTATGTCACTCTCACCGTGAACTACATTAGGACGTGAGGCTATAATGCACCAACAAAGGTATATTTTTTTTTTTTTTAAAAAGGAAAGTACACTTTTAGTTGCAAATATCAGAAAGCCAAGTCAAAGTGGCTCTACCTACACATACGGTCACTCTTCATTGAGAAGAAGTCCAGGGTGGGCGTCAATGGACAGTGCGATCCTGGAGTTGAACAGTGGTCATTGGATGCCTGTGTTTATTGTTAGCTCACTCTTTCCCCCTTCTCCTTGATCATGAATCAACCCGGCAGGCCAGATCTTCAACTCATTATGGCTTAATACAAGTGGAGTGTCGTTCTCGTTCTCGCTACATATCCACTGGCAAGCAGCAGGGGGAAGCTGCCCACTGGAGTTGTTCAGGGGCCGAGGTCGACAGAAACGCAGTGGTGACAGACGACAGGGGCCTTGGTTCTTGCAATGATAAGAAAAGGAAGCAGAGGGCATGAGCAGTTGTCTTCAAGCTTCTGCCCAGAGGAGGTCCAGGTCATTCCTGTGCATCTCGTACACAGACAAACAACACTGAAACGGCCCTGCTCACAATCAAAAAGGGGAGCTGTCCTGTTCTATATCTAAACCTGAAGGAGCATGAAAGCCTCAGAGCCATGATACAATGCCAGCAAATACA
Source organism: Graphiurus murinus (assembly GCA_004027655.1). NCBI lineage: Eukaryota > Metazoa > Chordata > Mammalia > Rodentia > Gliridae > Graphiurus > Graphiurus murinus. Next base: position 154,673 of record PVLC010000923.1, on the reverse strand, counting down.
CCCCAATGTTGAACAAAGTTGGGGTTTTCTTTGTGTTGTTGTCTCCTTACAGATAATACTATCATTGAATCCTTATGGGAACAAGGAGAAATGGGGATACTCTATGTAATTCTGATGGGATAACAGTGGCTCGCAGTGTCAGTTCATCAGAGTAACCTCTATGTGTGTGTGTGTGTGTGTGTGTGTGTGTGTGTGTGTGTGTGTGTTACTAGGGATTGAGCCCATGGGCATTCCATCTCCAAGCTACACCCCCAGCCTTATTTATTTTATTACTTTGAAACAGAGTTTCACTAACTTGTGGATATTCTCCCTAAGTTTCAGAGGCTCTCTTCAAACCTGCAATCCTCCTGTTTCAGCCTCCCAAGTACTAGGATTACAGGTCTACACCACCACCACCCCTGGCTCTGTTTTCTTTTTTTTCATTTTTATTATTATTATTTTTTATTTTTAATTGGTGCACTGTAATCATACACCTTTGCTAGGTACAAGCTGGTAAAGGCATACATGCACACATCTCTCATTTAACTCTTCCCCAATTCCCACCCCACTCCCTCACCCACCCTCCTTCTCAGGTTCAGTTTAGTCATTGACTTTGATATGATTGTGAAAGTCCATCATGTGCATTAGGGTGTCCCCCCTTCCACATCACCTTCAGTTAAGTCAACTGCTTTGCTCATCTAAGGTTTCTCCTTCATCTAGAGTCCCTCTTATGACCCATTTTCTCCCTAGCATCCGCATATTAGGGAGAACATCTGATTTTTTACTTTCTGTGACTGACTAATCTCACTTAACATAATGTTTTCCATTTTCCCTGCAGATGACATGCTTTTGTTCTTCTTTATGGCTGTGTAAATTTCCACTGTGTACATATCCCTTAGCTTTGTAATCCATTCATCTGTTGATGGACATCTTGGCTGGTTCCATAGTTTGGTAATTGTGAACTGTGCAGCTATAAACATAGATACACATGCATCAGTTTGATAGTTTGGTTTCCATTCTTTTGGATAGATATCTAGAAGTAGTATTGCTGGATCATATGGTAGATTCATTCCCATTCATCTGAGGATCCTCCATACTGTTTTCCAAAGTGGTTGCACTAATTTGCAATCCCACCAACAATGTTCCCACTTCTCTTGATTGCATATCCACTCCATGTTTGGTTGGAAACCTCCACTATACACTATACAGGAAAAAACATTTTTAATATGCTTTCATTGGTGCATTGTAATTATATATCGTAATGAGGTTAGAGTGATGGGAACATACATGCACACAGCACTTGGTGTGTTTCTTCTGGATCCCACTCCGTTAGCTACTTCCCCTTCCCCGTCATGTCATGAAAATTGGTATTGATAATTTTGTCTATGTACACAGCATTATTTGAACTGTTGCCTTCATCAAGTCTCCTTCCCCCAATATTTTGTTAAGGGGTTTGCTCAGATGTGGCTTATCTCTAGAGAAAACATGGCCCAGGGCTACACACCCACTTTGTATGCTGTGTTGTCCTTTTCCAGTGAAGATAAGGATATTTTGCTTGTCTTTGTAGTTTGAAGACACCTGCAGCTTGTCACAACTTCCAAAATCTTTGAGGAAATGAAGTCTGAATGCCAAGACAGTAATTTAACTATTATCCCAGTGGCTTGGTATTCTCCTTGATATATTGTAATTTTAACAAGGAAGTTACAAGAAAAGGATTTCATACTGCGCCTCTGTGGAAAGGTGAAATAAAATAGAATGTGGTTCTCATTTGTTCTTCTGCGGCTCATTTTGACAGCTGAGAAAGCTGTCTTGAATGGGCACAGATAGGTTCCTTTTTATCCATATTTATCTGACATTAAATACATTTTTAGCTTTGATTATTTGAAATGGTAAAATCATTAGTTTTTTAAAGACAACCATTAGTGTTTTAAAATGCTAGGCATAAAGACTGTGTGAAGTTAAGTAACTTGAGTTTTAATTTTACAGTGTGCTTTAAAATGAGCATAGACTTGATTTTAATGGTCAAGTTAGCATGTAATGCTTTGGTATTTGGTATTACAGAAGATCAGTGTTACTATATAAGAGGTTTTGGGTCAAATGCAAATATAAATTTTGATCTAGTTATTACATTATATGGTTACTATATTATAACTATAAAATTATATTATGATATAATACTATAATATTATTTTATGTTATAAATAATATATATATTATACGTGTTATAATAAGTATATATTTATAAATACACTTAATGTGTTTATATATTATATTATAGTTAAATATATGTTATATATGTTATATGAGTTATATGATGTAAGTTATCATGTCATATATTATATTATATAACATATATTACATGCTATATTATGTAATAACAAAATATATATAAAATATTATATGTTATATTACAATATACTATATAACTTTATTTTATAAAGTTATTATATTACGAGGTATGGTAAGTTGTTTAGAGTGTTTTCTTTATTCAAAACTAGATTTTTTTTGGTTTTATGGTACTAGGGATTGAACCCAGGGACATTCTACCCCTGAGCTATACACCTAGTCTTATTTTATTTTGATTTTGAAATAGGGTCTCATTAAATTGCTGAGGGTCTCACTAAGTTGCTGAGGCTGGCAGCAAATCTGTGATCTTGTCTCAAACTCCCAAGTGCTGAGATTACAAACTGGAGCTACCACACCCAGCTTCCCAAGCCTGATTTCAAAATAAGAAATTCAAATGCAGTTTAAGCCCACAACTGTCAGCAAGTGATTAATTCTGTAGTTTGCAAGGACTCGATGCCTCGAGTTCTTTTACAGAAAATCCATAGAGTTTGGACTTAGGTCTAGTTATTCTTTAATATTTGAAGTCGTATGAATTAGATACTCCCAACTTTTGTCTTGATCACACATCAAAGTGGAGCAGAACTTACAACTTCATTTTGATTCTCCCACTAACTCCAGCTTGGCTTCGCTTGCGCACGTCCACACGTGTGCCTTACGGAAAGTGGCACATCCGAATCCCTACAGCCAATGACTATGTGCATGGAATAGCACTAGTATTTTACTAATGCTAGACAGGCCGCTTCCCACTTTCCTCCTTTCAAAAATAATTATAAAAGGGAGAGAGCCCTCCTTGTATTAGCTATCTGGCTGGTTAAAAGGGACACTTTCTTCCTCGTGGACTAAGACTGTAGGAAAAAAAGATGCGTGATCTCATACAACCACCTTGCAGTCATGGGTATGGGTATTAGCCAATTTGTTGATACTGTTAGGATAGAATATAGGGAGAACTAACATTTTTAATAATTAGGTTGAAATCCTAGATCTACCACTTATCTGCTTTTCCATCTTAGAACAAGGTGCTTCCACAAGCTTCAGTATATTCTCAACTGTCAAATAAGAGTGATAATAGCTATCTATGTGATAGGCATCCTGTAAGGAACATATATAATAATATATGTAGAGCCGGGTGTGGTAGTGCACACTTGCAATTCCAGTACTTTGGAGGCTGAAATGGAGGGTCACAGGTTCGAGGCCAACCTCAGCAACTTAGTGAGACCGTTTCAAAATAAAAAACTAAAATATGACTGGGGGTGCATCTCAGAGGTAGAGTGTGCCTGGGTTGAATCTCCAGTACCAAAATGTGTGTGTGTGTGTGTGTGTGTGTGTGTGTGTGTGCGTGTGTGTGTTTGTGTGCCATAATTGCAGTCACATGTAATGTAATGTAATGCTCTGGCAGTGGTGGTCCCAAGGACTGTATCACCTAGCAGCATCATAGCTATCTGAGTTTATGTGGCTTTCATGTCCCCACAATGATAGAATCACCTAATAATGCATTTCTCAGAAGGTACCTCCCCCATTGTTAAGTGACTTTATAAAGGATATACCATGTTCCTCTATATTTGGGTGACAATCAACTGTGAAAGGTGTCAAAGACAAAGCTACCCATGGTGTCATATTTTATTGTGAAAATTGAAATATAAAATCCATGGTGACATACAGAATATAAATAAAGAAAATTGCATCATGCATAACTGCCTAGCCCAGAAATCCATTCAATGTATTTTCTTTTCTTTTATTCCCTTTTTGGAACTAGGGATTGAACCCAGGGACAGTCTACCACCGAGCTACAAGCCTAGCCCTTTTTTAAAAATTTTGTTTGGAAACAGGGTCTCACTAGGTTGCTGCGAATCTCCACTCACAACGTGTGCCTCTCCTATATTAAAGATCTATGTGTCTGCAAAGCGTACACTTAGAAGAACTGCAATGAAGAATTGTTGACACTTATTCTCTTACCGGACCACCAAAAGAAAGATAAACATGGAAAAGACGACTTAAAATTAGCCTACGCAAGTCTGTGCTCCAAACGCGTACTCTTCTGTATTCCATATTTTTCTTCTACAAATTGAACAGGAATGAATTGTTGTCTATTACTGGACCCCCCAAAAAAGGATAAACATGGAAAAGACACAAACAAAATCGCCTAAGCAAGTCTGTGCTTCAAATGCATAGCCTTCTGTAACGGATTTCCATTTAGTTTTAGAAATTGGAATATAATTAATATGCAGCCTAGTGCACAAATCATATGTGTCCAGTTTGATGCACTTTGACAATTGATTATACCCAGGTAGTCACAGACAGAGACCAACAAAAAGTTAGGAGAGACTTCCATTTTCCCAGAAATTTCTCTTATGGTAATTTCTGCCTTCTACCTGCCAACCCCAAGGTAGCCACTTCTAATTATTAATGCAGTAGAGTTTTGACTATTCTGAAACCTTATATAAATGGAAATGTAAGGTATCTAGTCTTTAGAGTCTGTTTTTGCTTAAAAACGCTATTATGTGCATGTCTCCTACACTGAAAATCATAGACATTGCAAGATAAATTAAAGATGGCCTAAGTAAGCTGTGCACGGTGGTGCAGGCCTGCAATTCCAATACTTAGGAGGCTGAGACAGGAGGACTGCAGGTTCAAGGCCAACCTCAAGAACTTTAATGAGACCCTGTTTCAAAAAAAAAAAAATTAAAAGGGCTAGGGGTGTAGTGCAGAGGCAGAACACACTTGGGCTCAATCCCTAATACAAAAACAAAAAGGTGACCTGAAGAAATAAATGGTGAGAAATGCTTTGCTCGTTGAAAGGTTCAATATTGTAAAGACATTCATTCAGATTTATGTAGGTGGGGTTGCGTGTATCTACCGGTGTTTCGTTTTGTTTTTACTGCTTCTATTTTTTAAAGGGCATAGACTATCCCACATTAGGGGTGAGATACTACAAGTTATTTATTCCTTTCCAGTCCTGGATTTGTCTTCTATTCTCCAGTTACTACTATTCAAACTCTGTTTTATTCATTTTTTTGCCATCTGTGAATTACAGGGCTATATAATCAGTCAGGCTTTCGCCGGGCATAGTGGAGCACACCTGTAATCCCACTACTTGGGAGGTTAAGACAGGAGGAGGATTGCAGGTTGGAGTCTAGCCTCAGCAACTTAGGGAGACCCTGGTTCAAATAAATTAATAATAATAATAATAATAATAATAATAATAATAACAACAACAACAACAACAACAACATAATAGGGCTAGGATTGTAGCTCAGAGGTAGAATGTCCCTGGGTTCAATCCCCAGGACCAAACACATAAACACACAAACACACACACACACACACACACAAACACACACACACACACACACACACACACACCACACTTCAAGGTTATTTGCATCTAACTTGTGATCCAAAGCCCATACTTTGATCCAGGGCCAGGTACCAGACGAGTAGGAACAGCCCCTGTGCTCCACATTAGCCATTCCTGAGCCTTCTCTGGCCCTGCCCTACCTTTTCTGTGGAAACCCCAATAAAGACCTCTTCCTTCTCTCTCTCCTGTGTCTGCCTTCCACCTGCCCTGGTGCTTCCCTAGGTGGTGCTAGGTGGCACGCAGTACCCTTTCCCTTGGTAGATGTAGTATATCTTCTCCAGTACATTAATGTTTTCTAATATCCAGTCAGTGGCCTTCACAAATTAAAATGCCACAGGTACAAATAAGACAAGCTGTAAGTACAGGTTATATACATATTTGTGTACCAAGTATTTGGTAGACTTATTATTGCTGCTCTTGAGTAAATGTCAAATAATAAAATTGTGTGTCACAGGGTCACACACATCTATGTGCACTTGATAGGTCTACATAGGTTGCACCTTTTTACATTTTCACTTGCATTTGCTAGATCTGCATAATGAATGTACCTTTCCACATTTGTACATGCACTTATGATAGGTCTCTATAGTGAATGTACCTTTTCAAATTTCCATGTGCACTTGATAGGTCTTCATATTGGCTGTACCATTTCACATTTGCATAAGAAGTGGCCAGAGACTCCCCCCATTATGATCTTTGCCAACCTTGTCAATCTTTTATATTTTAGTCTTTTTAAATGAGGAAGCACTTCCTCTCAGTGGTTTTAATTTGCACGACTAATGCTGTTAAGTATCTTTTCATATGTGAATCTATCATGTATATATCTTCTTTGGGGAAGTATTGGTTCAAGTTCATTGCTCACTTTGAGTTTTTATCTTTTCCTCATTTACTTAGGTATTACAACTGTACTGCCACTGTTTTTCGTAGACTGTAACTTGTCTATTAATTTTCTTGATGATATTTTTATGAGCAGACACTTTAATCTTTGGAGAAATATAGTTTATCACTTTTTAAAAAGTTTTTTGAAATTAGTATTTTGCTTTACCTTTTATCACCATAAAAATAGAAGCTTTATGATTTGATGTTTTGTTTGGATCTATGATCCATGTGAAATAAGTGTTTATGTCTGGAGTCACATAGGTATTGAGGATAATTTTTAAATAAAAATATCCATTTTGTTCCATCAACATTTTTTTAAATTTTCTTTTTTTTGTGTGTGTGCACTGAGGAGTGAACACAGGGGCATTCTACCTCTGAGCTATACCTCCAACCTGATTTTATTTTCAATTTTTTGAAAAAGGATCTCACCAAGTTGCAGAACCCTTCACTATAAGTTGCTGAGGCTGGTCTCAAACCTGTGATCCTCCTGTCTCAGCTACCCAATTACTGATATTATATGCATGTGCCACTACACCTGGCTCATTAACATTTATTGAAAAGACTTTCCATTCATACAGCACCTTAATACCTTGGTTCAAATAAGGAAAGACCCAATATGCAGGGTCTATTTCTTAAACATTTTATTTTATTATCTTGTGTTGTTCTATTTTGTCTATCTTCATGCAAATTCTAAGCTTTCTTAGTTGTTATAGATTAAAATTAGTGTAGTTCTAAATTTGTTCTTTTTTTTTTCTTGGTGCTGGGCATAGAAGTACCACCAGCCCTATTTTATTTTTTATTTTGAAACAGGGTCTTCCTACGCTGCTGAATGTTTCACTAAATTGTGAAGGCTAGCCTCAATCCTGCAATTCTTTTGTCTCAGCCTCTCAAGTACTGGGATTACAAGCACGTATCCAGCTCAAATTTGTTCTTCTTTGAGACTGGTTTTGACTCTTCTAGATCCCTTCCTTATACATTTTAGATCTTTATCTATTTCTTCAAAGAACATGTTGGAATTTTGAAAGAAGTTTTATAGTATTGAATCTATAGGGCAAGTAAGAGAGAATGGAAATCCTTACAATCTTATCATGCAGTCAGTGAGCATAGCTTATCCATCCACTCACTTAGGTCATCTTTATTCTAGCAATTTCTGTGACTTTCAGGATAGGAACATTACATATATTTGTTAGGTTTATCCCTGGGTATTTGATGTTTTTATTTGCTGTTGTAAGTAGGGTTTTTAAGCTTCTCTTTTTCAGTCTTTCTTTAATACTCTTAAGAATACAAGTGGTTTTTAGTGTAGTGATTTTGTGTTCTACAACATTACTCATTCACATTATAATGCAAGTGTTTTCTTTTTTCTCTCAGTGTTTAATAATCCACAATCCCATTGCCTTTGCAAACTGAGTTTTACATTTTATTTTCCTGTCTGAATGCCTTATATTTTCTTAGCTTGCCTTATCACGCCATGTAGGACTTCCATTCCAATGTTAAACACAAGAGAGGAGAATGGCTATTCTTGACTCCTTCCTGAGAGTAGAGTAAAAGGTTTAATTTTCAATCTTCAGAATAATGTTAGCTGTAGGTATTTTACTGACACCCTATATCATATTGAGACAGTTTATTTCTGTCCTTGCTTTGCTGAGAGCATTCTAATGAACACGATGACTTCCAACATCATTGTTTTTTCGATCTGTGGAGGAGATTTTTAAAAATTTGTTACTGTGGCATATAATACTGATTCATGTTTTGTATGTTTTGGCGAACGTGTCAAGAGTATGTGAAAAGAGGACAAGTGCTGGTGGTCAGGTTTGGAGCTTTGTACATGCCAATTAGGTCCAACTAGTTGACTTCGTTTTTCAAGTCATCGTTGTTTCTACTGTTTGTTTGTTCTCCAGTGGGATGGAATTGTTTTTTCCATAACCGATAGAATACTTTCATTAATTCATTAATTCATTCATAGTACTGGGGATTGAACACAGGTGTGTTCTACGTCTGAGCTATATCCTCACCCTTCTTTTTTTTTTTTTTAATTTTTCCTTTTGAAACAAGGTCTTGCTAAATTGCTGAGGTTAGTCTCAAACGTATGCTCCTCCTGTCTCAGCCTCCCAAAGTACTGGGAATATAGGTGTGTACTACCATGCCTGGCTCTGAGAGAATACCATTAAAGTCTTCAACTATCATTGTAGATTTTTCTGTTTCTCTTTTTAGATCTGTCAATTTATGCTTCTTGTATTTTGATGTCCTGTGGTTAGGCACCTGCATATTTAAGATTGTTACCTCTTCCTAATGATGTATAATTTTATCATTATGGAATGACTTTTTAATTTTTTAAGTCTTTATCTTCAAGTCTACTTTGTCTGATATTGATATATCACACTTGTTTTCTTGTTCTTAGAGGTCGTATGGAATGCTCTTTTACTTCTTTTCTCTCAACTTACCTGTCATCCATATTTTTTTAATTTTATTTTTTTTAATTGGTGCATTGTAATCATACATCTTTGTTAGGTACAAGCTGGTAAAGGCATACATGCACACATTTCTCATTTAACCCTTCCCCAATTCCCGCCCCATTCCCTCGACCTCCCTCCTTCTCAATTTCAGTTTAGTGATTGACTTTGATATGTTTGTGAAAGTACATCACGTGCATTAGGGTTAGAGTATATTTCTTATAGTTTGGAAATAATGACACATGTCTCTAATCCCAGTATTTGGGAGGTTGAGACAGGAAGATCGCAGGGTCAAGGCTGGCTTCAGCAATTCAATGAGGCCCTCTGCAACTTAGTGAGACTGTTTGAAAATAAAAATAAAATAGGACTGGGAGCATAGTTCCAATGTAGAATGCCCTGGATTCAATCCCTACTAATCCCCCTCACCCCACCAAAAAAGGATAGTTCTTAAAAAGGACATATAGTTGTTTCTTTTATTATTCAGTCTGATAGTCTTTGCTCCTTTGTTGCTGTAGGTATCCTTTTTATACTGAGTATGGTTGTTACGTTTGGGTGTATTTATCATATATTCGTTTCCTACATAGACCAATATATTATTTAACTTCAGCTGACCTTGTAGAACTTCATAGTACCTGATTTCACATCACATCACATCACTAATAAAAGAGACACCCTATGCCACGTGGCTTCTGTTGAGTATGGGACAAATTCACAGGTTGTTGTTGTTGTTGTTAATATTAAAGTAGCTAGGACTTTTTGTTCTTTACAGCTAGTGATTAAATTCCTCTGAATCCATCCCATTTCTGCATGTCATTGTCAGGACACATGGAAAATGTAGTCTGTCAGTCCCAAGACCCTTCTTGCCATGTAGTCTTTCTGGAACACGCACGTTCAGCCAGCTATACCTAACGATGCCTCACCTCGTGATGGAATACTCTGAGAGTTAATGATTATGCTTATAAATGAACTTGCAGATTGGACTTTTGGAGAACAGATGTCCACGTTCCACCCTATGGAAGAAAAACCTTTCCATCTAGGGCTAGCTGGTCCGGCAGGATTTCACAGCACCAGATTTCACATTTCCTTACTGACAACTGATACATTCCATGAGAATCTCTTTAAATTACACATAATTTGTAATTTTTTTGCATTAATTCCCAGCAATGGGGAGACCTCGTGCTATAGCAACTGATAAATAAGTTGCTGGATTTTATTTTCTTTGTGAATTTTTCCCCTATGGTATTTTTAAAGTTTCAACTGTTTTCTTTTAACCTTTTATAACCAGAGTCTGCTTACGGGAATTTTTTTTTTTTCATATTCTGCCTCTGTTAATAACCTGCTGATAAAAATTGGGAATTTTAAGTCTCCAATCATCTAAGCTATCCTTAAATAGGGAGTTAATAAATAACATCCATAGGACCTTGAAAAGAAGTTGATGTTTTCAATGCTTAGTTTGCAAATTGGCAAAGATTTGCCGGAAACCTATCTCTGAATATATAGAAGATTTAAAAATAAAGAGATCTCTTTTTAAAATTGAAAAGGAAGTTACCATCAGTTAGATGTTCACTCGTTCTTTCAGCAAAATATGTATGCCTGCCTTGTGCCAGGTATGCTTCCAGATTCTGCAGACCGCCCATGTTTCAGCAATGGAATTAATATTAAATTATTTAATCAAAGATTTCTGTCAGGAACATACATCATTAGTTCGGGCTAAAAAAAATCTTGGCTAAAATTAATGTTAGCATGTGACCCCTGTCTTTAGCTTTTGCCCATATTACAGTGGTTATTTTTTGACATGTGCAACCTTCTTTCATTTTAAAGAAAAGTGATAGGTTGCAAATGTTCCTAATCAGGAATGGAAATGGCTTTTTCTCTTTTGGTTAAGGGAGAACATACGGACGTTCCTGGGAAGGGGTGATCATGAATAATTTAGAATAACTTGAGATCTTGCGTGGTAGTAAAGATGAAATATGCATTGGTTAAGCGAGAGAACCATGCTATTTGGGTTTGAGGTCACTTTGGTAACATACACGCACCATAATTCTTTGCTTTTTTCTCTCTGCTCTCGAAAATGTATAATAGAATAAGTAATGCTGCGTAGCCATTTGAGGATTGTAATGCAATCACCTGCAAAGTTGGGAACAGTTAGAAATCTCAACTTCCGAGAAAGACGCTGATGATTTCGCTAGGATTAACGACCTATAGCGGTGAGATGTCTCTTCATTTTTATAGTGCGTGGATGCATTTGATACCCACCTGATAATAGGTTTTCCATTCATCTCAAACGTCTTTGGCATGGCTCCCTGGGCAGCATTTCACCTAAATTTAGGTGGTAATGACTTGACATTGTGTTCTGGGGGTAATATGTGGATGTGGATCTTTCTCCAGGGAAAGGTATCTGTTCTGTTTTCCTTTTTGAATGGGGCACAAAGACAGTAAACTCTGGGGAAGTGTTTATTTACATTACTCTCAGGTAGAGAAGAAGGCTGATTACAAATTCACCACCCCCTCTCCTTTGACAGCTAAGGCTGGTCACTCTGATGCTACAAGATGTGGTGGTTAATCTGGGAAGCAAGTAAAATAAGCTTATGAGTGGGAGTTTGAGCCTAGAATATAAACATTCTTTGTCTCCAGTAGGGAAATATGATTTAAGGCTTTATTTGATTTTATTTTTAAAGGCATGCACTTATATAAAAATCATGTAGGAATTTTGTGTGTGTGTGTGTTGTGTGTGTGTGTGTGTGTGTGTGTGTGTGTGTGCGCAGGAAAAATACCTCATTATATATTAGAGAGGAGGTTTTTTTTGTTTATATTTAGTATAAGCTTAAAATTATAATGTACCTTTCCAAAGAATAGATAGAATTTAAGGGCATTTTTAATAGAATAATGGACAGTCTTTCTGATTTTTATCTCAGCCATATAAAAAGAACGTCCTTTCTGGTTTATATAGAAATGATTAAAGTAATTCCAATTCTTAACAATTTAGAAAAATGATTCTTTCTTCCTTGTGGCTAGATCAAGAATAATTTTTTCTGTACATAAGAAATCGTGTGTACTCTGGTCTGACTTGAGGAATGAATTTCTCTTGTTCCATTTTAACTAGACATGTTATATATAACAACCAAATTTTTTTTTCCTTTTTAAATGTGAAGGAAGAGGTGGTAGAGATTAGCTGTCTATACCTTCTTTTGTTTTATAGATGGAAACTATTTTGATATCACATGATTAGAGAACTATTTATTACATATATAGGCATGACAGGATAATTTATGAGGATATGAATATATAGAATGTTCCTCCTGTATTGCTTTGTGCTATTTTGTGTGTGTGTGTGTGTATGTGTGTGTGTGTGTGTGTGTTTTACTGGAGATTGAACCCAGGGGGATTCTACCACTGAGCTACATGCCCAGCCCTATCTTATTTTTTATTTTGAAACAGGGTTTCATTGAGTTGTGGAGGGCCTCCTTAAGTTGTTAAGGCTGGACTCGAACCTGCAATCCAAGTGCTGCATGCTCTACCACACCTGGCTTAATTTGTACTTCCTCTAAGGAAAAAAAAAAAGAGGGGGACTCTGGATTTCAAGAAAGGAAAGGATCAGAGGAAAGAAAAGATGTAGGAAAATGAGATGAGAAGAAGCAACAGAGGAGATCTTGACACCGGAAGGAGACAGGGGTAGAGGGTGGAATCTTCCAGGTCAGGGCAGGAGTGTGGGGCGGAGGAGGGTGAGGTGGGACGACTGCGTGTAGGATCTAGCAAAGGTGTGCACTGGGTACCTGGATGACCCATCTAGGAAAACACTGCACCTGCCCTGGCTAGCATGTGAAACAGTACAAGTGCTGGACTCCAGGGGATCATGTGGACGGGTGGTACGCATCCCCATAATCACTCTGTGAGCAGGGAACCCTCCCTGGATTCCACAGGATCTAATACGGGGACTTGGGAAAGAGACGGCAGTGAGGGTGAAAGAGGAATCGAGATCTTCCCTCCAACGTCCTCCCCTAAACCAGGGGACCACAGAAGACCTGGCTGTCCACTTTGAACTGATGTGCACATGTGTTTGCTTGTTTGGGGGAGAGACCAGAGGGACAGTGAATCATGGTTGAATATCTTAAAATTTTTAATCACTTTATCTTTGATAAAACATATTTCTTCTCCATTCAAGGGACGTCTTCTCTGACACCACATGTTTATTTTCTTATTAGCAGTTTTACTTTGTTTCAGTGTTAAGCCAAAGTATGTGGAGGTAATGTAGATTCTTCTGGAAATGCTTGGTAGCAGATATAACCTTTTTTAAATTTTTTACAAGAATTCTCCAAAATGGAACCTGTGGTTAACTCAGTTTAACAACATCTTGTTCCAAAAGTGATGAATCTCAATTATAGGTTATACCAATGGGAAAAATTAGAAGTGTGTTAGAGGAGCCAGACCTGGTTGCATATGCCTGTAATCCCAGAACCTGGGAGGCTGAGACATGTGGACTCCAAGTCCATGGCCAGCCTCAGCAACTTTGTGAGGCCCTCTGCAACTTAGTGAGACCCTGTTTCAAAGAAAAAAAAAGAAAGGAAAAGAAAAAATATGACTGGGATTATAACTCAGAGGTAGAGTGCCCTGAGTTCAGTCAGCAGTAAAATGCACACACACACACACGCACACACATTATTAGAGGAAAAAATCCATGAATTATGTCTATGAGCAAATCTTATACTTTGAGAACAAACCTAAATAGTTTTGATTTAGTCACAATGAAAGATAAGGCAGTAATTTTAGAAATTAGATTTCCATTTTAAAAAATGCTCTGAGCAGTATTTTTTTCTCTCTTGAGAGACAATTCATATTTCATAGAAGTTGCCATTTTGAAAGGTACAATTCAGTGGGTTTTAGTGCATTCACCATACCTACTGCCCAATCTCAGAATAGTTTTATTATCCTGAAAGAAACCCATTAGCACTCATCTTCCATTCTAACAGCAACTAATCTACTTCAAGTCTTTATGAATTTATTATTGAAAATTTATATAAATGGATCATAAAATAGGTGACCATCTTGCCTGGCTTCCTTCTTTAACATAATGCTTATAAGATTTGTCCTAGTTGTAGAATGTACCAATACTTATCAATTTTATAGCTGAATATTATTCTATTATATGTGCATACCACATTTTGTTTATCCAAAATTGGATTGTTTCCACTTTTTTTTCTTTTATATGTTGATACTTTCAACATTGTCATACATAATTTTGTGTGAAAAAACTACTTTCTATTTTCTCAGGTATATGAAGAGGAAAGAATTTTCTGGGCAATATTGTAATACTAAGTTAAATTTGGAGGGAAAATGTCAGACTTTTTTCCAGAGTCTGATCTATTTTATATCCCTGGCTGCCAGCAATACTGGTGGGTTCCCATTTCTCCACTTTCTCACCAATACTTGTTACTTGCCCTGATACACACACACACACACACACACACACACACACACACACACACACGAGGGTTATAGCTACCTTTGTGGGTATGAAGTGGTATATCATTGTAGTTTTGATGTACATTTCCCTAATGACAAATGCTATAGCTTGGATCTTAACATCCCCCAAAGCCCCCTGTATTAAAAGCTGTATCCCCAGAGTGGTATTATCGGTAGGCAGGGAGGCCTAGAGAGAGGTCAGTACATCATCGGGACATGCGCTTGACAGAAATTGTGGGGCCTTGCTAACGGCCCAAAAAGCAGAGCCAACTAGTCAATGGACTTGGACCTTCAAAATTGTGAGCCCAAATCAACCTTTTCTTTATAAGTTGATTATCTCAGAAATTTCATTACAGTGACAGAAAGCTGGCTAGCACACCTGATAATATTGAGCATCTTTTCATGTGCTTATTAGCCTTTGCATATCTTCGTTAGAGAAATGTCTGTTTAGTTCCTTTGCTCAGTTTTAAATTGGATTATTTATCATTTTTATTTTTATATCATAAGAATCCTTTATATATTCTGAATACCAGATTCCTAAAGATTAATGATTTTCAAATATTTTGTCCCATTCTCTGGATCATCTTTTCTTTCTCTTGGTAGTGCCTACAAAATGTTACTAATTTTCACAGCATTCTCTCTATCTATTGTTTGTCCTGTTGTATTGCTTCTGTTTTAGGGTAGCTTATCTGAGACACCATTGTCCAATTCAAGGCTACAAAGATTGATACCCATATGTTCTTCTAAGATTTTTTTTTTTCATTTTAGCTTTTTACATTGTGGTTTTCGATCCTTTTTGAGTTAACTTTGGTAGATGGTTTGAGGTAGGGATCCACAATTATTCATTTGAATGTGGGTAGCCAGTTGTCTCAGCACCATTTGTCTAAAGAACTATTCCTTCCACCACCTGTTGTACTGTCTTGGTAATATTCACTACACCAATTCTCTGGGGATGTAGATGTTTGTTTCTGGACTCTCAATATTATTTCATTTATCTTCCTGTCTTTGTGCCAGTACCATATTTGATACAATAATGCCACTGACAATTCATCTTCTGATAAACATTTATGTTGACCCCAGATTTTTTATCTCACTGGCAGAGCTGTTTTACAGACTGGCCATGCCTCCAACCTTCAAATGCAAGAACATTTCTTTTACCAAGAACATTTCTTTTACTTTTTTCTTACCTGTTCTTGGAGGCCTAGGACTCAAATGTATTATGCATACAAGTTGATGATGCACATGTCACCTTTGCATATAGCAGCTCTTAGGAAAGAAAGTAGAAATACATAGTCGGCTCAATTTATTTTTCTTTAAAGTAGCTCAGAAACACCTGAGAAGTTGGCAAGAAGAGTTGCAAAGGTTTGGGCCAATGGCAGGTGGAGGGCAGGTCATGGGGCAGTTAAGATACAGATCAAAGGCATCTGATAAGACCCAAAGGCATCCATGAGATATTTAATATTCTCCCCTGCCAGGAGAGAGTAAACTTCAAAAGAACATGAGCCAGAAAGAGCAAAGACAGAATTGGCAACTAATAGGTATTGAATAAGAAGTAGAGTGTAACATTAACAAGGTTTATGATTGATATTAGTGAAAGACCCCCAAGTTCTGGAGGCTTTGATTTTAATATTAGCAAGGTATTCATGATTGGCATTAGTGAAAGAAAGACCTCCCTCCCCCAAGTTCTGTAGGTTTTGTTTCTCAGAATACACTGTTGGTATCTAATGTACATTATCTAAATAAACAGCAGGATGACTTTGATGAAAAACTCTAGCAAATGTGTGATGTCTCCTCTTGTGCAATTTTAACATATCTGAGTCACAGCCGCCTCTTTGCGAGTACGTACCACAGGCACTTTGCTGAATGCTTGACATATGTTGTGCAACTTCATCCTTAAAATAACCCCACAAAACCAAGCAAGGGAGTAATTCCCATGGTGCACATGTGGCAGCCTAAGTGCAGAGAGGCAGCTTAGCAGGGTTACATAAGCATCAGAGGTGGGATGCAAGCCGAGGAATGTACCACCGGGCTTATCTTAGGCCCAGCTTGCATCCCCGGCCACTTCCACAGAGACCTTGCAGCTGAGGAGGCAAGCATCCCCCATCAACTCAATGTCACACCTGAGAAGAGAGCAGGATACCAATGCTGCTGTTGCTAGGAATAGTAGCTAAAACCCAGTGATGTTTATCTTGTGCCGGAGACCATATTAAACACCTTGTATGTATTAAGTGGCTTGCAAACTACAGCAAGAAGTATATTTTGAACCGTAACCAAGTACAAGGATACAGATATCCGTAACTCAGAAATTATAGTTTCCTAGGAAAGCACTTATCTTTGCAAATGGGGTACACTGGCATTTCTCTTCTACTGCATTCTATTTTTATTATCTCATAAATGCTTCTAATTTCAATGCAAATTATCTTTCCGCTCTTATAGTCTCAAAGAGAAATAGGAGCCTAAAAGTGAAATCCCCTTGGAAGTTAAATACTAAACGTATTTGCGTGCCAATGAATCGAAGTCTACAATCGAATTCCGTGTCCTTCAGTGACAAGTATGAATTCTTAAGTAACAGTAGTCTCCCCAGTTCTATCTTGCTTGCTGTATTCTGAGTGATGCCTCTAAGCATTGGTAACTCTTTAGCTGTCTGCAGAAAGAAGACCCCAGAAATTGAGGCCAAGACTTTGCTGTCCCTTGCTTTCAAAGAGCCAGAAAGTTAATATGACACACAAGATGATCACACAGCATAGCCCACTACAACATAATCTCAGCACAAAGGAAACCAGTGTGCAGTCTCTGGAGTTGTCGACCCAGGTAGGATTGTTCCAGCTAAGCCCGGCATTTAATTTTGCAAGAAAACCTGTGCTCTGAGACCAAGCAGGGCTGATAGAAGGGTCCCAGTTTCAACTTTTCATTGCAGAAATCTTATCATGAACAAAACTGTCTCATAGATAGAGGTTAACACAGAACATCCACTTACTTGGTAGGAAAATCCATCTTTGTAGACTGAGGTTCGCAACTCAGAGCCTGACATATGAGACATCAGTGCTATTTGGCAGTGCATGATAAGACACGTGCTCAAGGGGGTCCCAGGATCCTGTTGTCCCCTGGGGTCTGTGACCTGTATTATCTACTCCATCAAAGTAAAACTCCACGATGTCACTTCAATGATATTGTGACATTAGATGGCAAAAGAATACCTGTGCACGCAGGCCTGGCTTAATCGAGGGAGCCCTCTGGAAGCAGAACATTCTTTGTGGTGGCTCACAGAGCAGAATGTTAGAGAAATGAATTTCCTTTGACTGAGAGAGAAGAAAAATATATATATTCATATTGTGAGCTGCCTGGGGTGGCCTTGTGGCCACAACCTGCGTGTGACCTCCAGGAACCAAGAGTGGGCCTCAGCCGACAGCTACTGTGATAATAGTGACCTCCATCCTGCAATTGCAAGACCTGAAGTTTCTTTCTTTTTTCTTTTTTTTTTTTTTTTTTTTTGCTGGCAGTAGGGATTGAACCCAGGGCATTCTACCCTCTATCTAACCCCCCAGCCCTAATTTATTTTTATTTTGAAACAGGGTCTTGCTAGGTTGATGACAGTCTCACTACTTACAAGGCTGTCCTTGAACCTCAGTCCTCCTGTCTCAGCCTCCCAAGTACTGGGATTACAGGTGTGCTCCACCATGCCTGGCTTGTACGACCTGAATTCCACCAACAACCCAAGTCAGCTCAGACAAGGACCCCAAGCTCCATGTGAGAGGGTAGCCGACACCTTGTTGCCTGCCTACAAGGCCCTGAGCAGAAGACCAGCAAACACATTGCCCGGTCCCTGACCCAAGGAAATTCGAGATGATGAATGTGTTTGCTTTAAACCACTGAGTCTCTGGCCATTTGTTACGTAGCCACTGAAAACTAATACACAGAGTTCAAACAGCTCGCCCTCATCATGAGGTCTTATTGAAGACATTTTTCTTGCTTATTTTGCATGCCTCTTTATTTTCCCTCCTTCCAGTGCCAAGTTGAGGGGGCTTTCTTCCTGTGTGCTGCATTTCTCTTGTTTAGAGCGCAGTCAGATCCCTGCCTTAGAACTGTACCGTGGCCTCTAGTTAAGGAATTGCTCAGCCTTGTCTCCCTGCTAATCATGTGCTCTGTCACTGAGTCGCACTCCTCCCCACCGCAGCCAAATGAGTAGAATAGAATTATTTAACCTCTAAATATTGTTTCATTTAGACAAACTTTCAATACTTGAGCCTTTTAGGGGACATTTCCAACCCCAACCATAACACTCACAGTACCCACTAAATCATCCGAGAACAAGATTCCATACAGCCCCTGGGATGAAATCCTCCTGTCTTGAGCACAACTCTTTAACTTCACTGGCCTCACAGAAAGTTTGTCTACCCATCAGCATTTATTTTCTTTTGCCCGAATGCTGAAATCCAAACCCAAAGCCTCAGCTTGGGATCTTGAGAGCACCATGTGTTTTGCCAACTTACATACTATTGATGTCTTTTTCATAGCAGTCCAAGACAGCTCACCATAGGTTGAGGCCTTTGACAAAGTCCCTAGTAAAGAGAAGTTCTTTGCCTGCTCCCCTTCTGACAGTCAATGAGAAATGCTGCAAAGAAGAGGCCGTGGAAACCCAAACCTTCATTACTGGAAGAAGTGGAGAACAGAGCTATAGTTCTGTTAGCTCTGTGGGTTTTTGAAAGATGGACCCCCAAAGTAGCAGGTGTGTAGCTATGTGCATATGGGCAAAGATGGACTGGGGAGGGACCTCACCCCCAAGAACCTGAATCAAAATTGCTGCTGAGCCAGCTAAGAGCAAAGGCAGAGATGTATGGAGTGGCTGAGTTACTTCTCTTGTATTTTTCCAAATGTACCAGGCAGTTAATTTGCTCTACAATCCGTGGAATAGGGGAGCAAGAAGGTGTAATGTTAAGTTAATGAGACTTTCTCCACCTGGACAAACACTGAGGGAAAACGCTTTACACACACACACACACACACACACACACACACACACACACTCTCTCACACACTCTCACCAGCACACACGTGGACACCACAAACATAGGCACAGAGTCTGCCTTCTTTAAATTACAGACAAAGACATTCCAATTTGCCTTCCTTTAATCATTTAGGGATCTCTGCTCAAGTGTCACACACGTTTTTGAAAGAGTTATTAAAGGAATGAGAATTTCTTTATTGCATTATACCAGCAATCTGCTTTTCAGAAACAGAAAATTGATGTTGATGACTTTTAAAATGCTTAGAAATTTCTATTTTGGTTTAGAATGTTTGGGGACTGCCATTAAGAATAATGTGGGGGAATAGTCACCAAATGAGCCCCAATTAGTAACTCCTTCTTGTTTATAGAGAATAGTAGAATTGTCGAAATCTTGCTAACACAGATTTTTCCATATTTAGACTCCATAGATAACCACTTTTTTTTATAGGGAGGGAATCTAGTAAATTACAACCAACAGAGTATTGAACCTAGCTAATTGCTTCCTCATTTGTATTCTCCTAACTTCTTCACACCCTCTTAAAGCATTGAGTTGTTTTTGTTTAATGGTGTGTCTCTCTGTGCAACTCAGAACATCTTAAAAATAGGCATCCTAAACTGGGTGTGGTGGCTCAAGCTTGTAATCCCAGTATTTGGGAGGCTGAAACTGAAGGATTGCAGATTTGCGGCCAGCCTCAGCTACTTAGTGAAGCCCTCTGCAACATAATGAAAACCTGTTTCAAAATAAAGAATTAAAAATAGGACTGGAGGTATAGCTCGGAGATAGAATGCCCCTGGGTCCAATCCCTGGTACTGCAAAGAAAAAAAAAAAAAAAAGAAAAGAAAAGAGGCACCCAGAAGAATCATCAGGATGTTAGTAGCAAGGAAATGATCATATGAAAAACTCCACATTTTATTTTCTCAAGATTAGAAAACGTGTCTCCTTCTTGGAAATGCAGTTGCTCCCTGGGCTCTAGTAGCTGAACCGCCATAGGGACCATCTCTTAGGTTCTTGTTGTCACTCCAGTGCCCAAAGTGTTATGTATTACACAGAAGGGACTGAAAACATGCTGAAATAGTTGGACACGGTACACCATGCCTTTAGTCCCGGGACTTGAGAGGTTGAGACAGGAGGATCGCATGTGTGAGGACAGACTCAGCAGCAGAGCAAGACCCTCAGCAAGCAACCTTGTTTCAAAACAAAAACATGAAAATGGACTGGGAGTGTAGCTCAGAGCTCAGAGGTAGAATCCCCAACAACAGACACACACAAAAACACCAAAAAACCCAAAAAAACAAAAACTGAATTGATGTCAACTATTTTAGAGTCATCTATCAAAGACTCAGAAGCCAGTTTTGATATTGTGTTCTTGAATATTCCTTATGTGTACCCTCGAGCAGAATCCATTGCATTTCCACATCCACTGTAAACCTCTTCCAGCCTGCCTTGTGCCCCAGGAGGATGACTCTTGTGTACAACCATCCTGGAATTCCTTGCCCCACCTCTCACATTGCCTTGGGTGCCGGTAGGAAGCACAATGCTAGAGAGCGTAAGAAAGAGCAGTCAGTATTTAGTACATCACTGTTTCTCTGTCGAGTTGCTGGAAGTTGGCTGCATTTTTTGAACTAGGGGGCATAGTTTTCCTTAGGCTGGAATTCCCTGCTCCTGTGCTGGTTAAACTCTTCCTCAAGGTCTACAAAGTTTGCACCTCAGCAACATAGTTCAGCCCTAATAATCCTAGTTCAATCAGCACAATCCTAGTTCAGCCTAGGATTGTGCTCTTGTCTTGAAGTAGAGTCTTTGGGGTTGTTTGATCATGTGCAGATCAGGTTAAGATGACCTTACTGGTTTGGAATATGCCCTAAATCCAGTGACTAGTGTCATTTTAAGACTTGAGAGACTTGCAAACCAGAGAGTCGGGCATGGTGGCACATGCACACTGTAATCTCAGTACTTGGAAGGCTGAGACAGGAAGATCGCAGGTTTGAGACTAGCCTCAGCACTGTAGTGAGACTCTCAACCTAGATAGACCCTGTTTCAAAATAAAAAAAAGAAAAGGGCAGGGGGTGTAGCTTGAAGGTACAACATCCTGGCTTCAATCTCCAGTAATACACCCACAAACCATCCCCCCCCCCCCCACACACACACCAGAGGAGATGACACAGAGAAGAGGAGCATTTGAAGACAGAGGCAGGAAATTGAGATATAGTGCCACAAGTCAAAGAAAGTCAATAATCACCAGCACCACCAGAAGCTAAAAGAGGCAAGGAAAGATTCTCCTCTATAGTCTGGGAGGTGGCATGGCCTGGCTTGTACCATCATTTGGGGCTTCTCTCCTCCAGTCTTGAGTAAATACATTTCCGTTGTTTTAAGCCACCCGCTTGTGGTCATTGGTCATGGCAGCCCTAGGAAACTTGTGTGACTTACCTTGACCACTTCAGTCCTATGGGCAATAATGGCTCTCAGCTCTTGCTATTTTGGGGATGAATCACCATCTCATGTTTGTTTCCTTTATCCTTGTTTTTATGAGTAGTCTATTATAAAACTCTTCTCAATTGTGTCATCTGAGTTTGTTGTTTTATTCCCACCAGGACAACCCTGAATGGCATGCCCCATTTCTATTCTTTCCATCTTCCTTTCATTCACATAAAAACTTACCCTTACCATAATGAAATTGTCCCAGCAGGACACATATTCACTAAGGTTGATTAAAATGCCCTGGCTCCCTTGCAGCTAGATGTGGCTGTGTGAGTATTTCAAGTTGGTGGGATATGAGTAGAAATGATACGCTTTGTTCCTGGATTCCATTCAAAAGCCATGAGCCAAAATAACCTTTTCTTCACTAAGATGAATTCTGCCTTTTTATATGTCCTTATGTCAAAAACTTCCCCAATTCTGAGTGGACCCATTTACTCATGACAGCCTAGTTCATGAGCTTTACCATAGATGAAAAATAGTTCAGAAGACAGGTTCATGGCAGTCAAAGTTCAGGAAGATTCTTTATCTTAATTTTAGAGAAGTTCTCCTATGCAGGAAATGAGGATGCTAGCTGTCCAAAGAGAATAGCAGAAGCCTACTCCACCATAATAGGAACATTAGGGTAACCATAAATTGGATTCCATTATTACTCCTTAATAACATTGTAAAAATTGGCACTTGTAGATGCAACCTTTCCAATAGGCAGTGATGTATCTGTTCTGAGCTCCCACAATTTCAAGAGCTAATATGGAGATTTTTTTTATTCTTTCCCCTATTGGGCTTACTTGGTTTCAAATTAAAAAGGTATTCTGAAGAGGGGGAATGAGAAAAAGCTGCAACATCTGTGATTTGGCAACCAAAAGAAACACTAAGAGTATGTGGGGTGAGTTGTGAGATGTACAGAAACAGACGGAACCTGGCAGCTGTGTTGGGTATATTGCTGACTGCCATTCCCCCAGAAAGTGAATCATGGGACCATCCGTGATGGAGCTGCATGATGCATGGGAATGTGGAGCTAATCAGGCAATGTAATTGATTCAACATCTGCAGCTGCTTTATCATTATTCTCCAATGGGCATGATGTGTGTGCATGCCAGGGATGCTTAAGTGTCTCAGAGCCCATCTAATAGAAGCTCACTGTGGGGCCTACATTCTGACTGCTTTTAATTGCACTGAAAGTCAAGTGATCTACTTTTAGGTCAAATGGAGTATTTTTTTTTTTTTTGTCTTTGTCATTGTTGTTCAAACTACTTTGAAGAAAACAGTTGGGAAAGTTGATGCCCTGATGGGGGCGGGAGGGAGTGAGAGACACTGCCCTTGACTTGTGCAAAAATGTCTGGCTGTTGCCAGATAGAATTCAGTGTTGAGTGGTGACACTGAAGGAGAAAGCTAGAGAGGGAACTGTAGCTGGAGTCCCCAGGAGTACGAAGACCTTCACAGGCATACCATGGATTCATGATGGGCCAGAAGCATGTATCCTTCTCATCAGTCCCTTGTTTTCTTTTTGCATTTCTTACCTAAATATGCTTCATACCCATGCCTAAGCCCTAATTACTTTCAATAATCATCTTCTTGATGCCATTACCATAGTGTCTAATTCTTTAGCAGACAGTGGAAAAACAATGATGTTTGTGCTGTTTTTGAAGTTCCTGAAGCAAACACCAAAAGGAAGATTAAAAAGGGAAGGAAACAACACAAAGTGAAAAATTTAAGAAGAAAACAGAAGGTTTCGAGAAATTATGAAAATCACACCCTCGCAACCAAAGCAGGTCCTAATTTTGACTGTGTAAAACGTTGAATGCGTTTATTTTCACGGTTAGTCATATGTGCTAGAATCCGTACCTGCAAACATGATGTTAACATTTCATTTTGTTAGTCATTTCTACTAGGAATAAGAAGAAAAAAAAATGATGAGCCTGGAGGAAATGTGGGTAGAAATTCCAAGAGACTGCTGTGACCTCAGCCCCAAGGGTTTATTTTATTTATTTATTTATTTATTTATTTATTTATTTATTTATTTATTTATTTATTTATTTATTTTGCGGTACTGGGGATTGAACTCAGGGGCGTTCTACCTCCGAGCTATACCCCCAGCCCTATTTTTTTACTCTTTTATTTTGAAACCGAGTCTCGCTAAGTTGCGGAGTGCCTCACTAGGTAGCTGAGGCTCGCCTCGATCCTCCGGTCTCAGCCTCCCGAATGCTGGGATTACAAGCGTGCACCACCATGCCTGGCTAGCCCCAAGGGTTTAGGTAGATAACTAACTATGATCCATGAGGCACCTGAGAATGACTCACTTCATAGAACCTAGAGAATTTTTCTAAAGACCATGTAGACCTGTATTTTGAAGGTTAAATCCATGTTAGCCATTCTTGTGAAATATATAGTCAGCAAAAATAAGAAGAAATTCCAATAAAAGCATGGTTGTTATTTGAATATCTGAAAATGTATTTCCTGAGGAGGGAGGGGGATGATTTCAGGAATTTATTTGTAAGTACCTATTGAATTCTAGCTGTGCTCACATTATAGTCGAGGCTGGTGAGGATGTGGTAGTGGTACCCAGTCTCATGGAGCTTCCCATCTCATTGAAAGGAGATGAACACTGTCTCCACCAACATTCTCACTGCTGTAATCCCAAACAACTGACCACACAAATTAAGAGAAAGGAATGTTTATTTGCTCACAGTTTTGGAGATTTAGAGGGTCAGTCCATGTGAGGCTGGGTCTGCAGAGATTAGACATGGTGGTGAGAAGCCAAAAGAGGGAGAAATCAAGAGCTTGGCTCTCACATCATGGAGTCCAGAAGCAGAGAGACAGAGCAGGGGAAAGAGGAACCATATAATCCTCCAGTCCACACCCTCAGGGACTCCTCCTTAGCAACCAAGCCCTACATTACTACCTTATTTCCATGAGGGATAGGGTGACATTCTAAATCCAAACCATTATAAACACCTAGCTCCAAAGTAAGTGGACATCATAAATCAATGAGAATAATATCACAACATTCTGTAATAAGGAGATGAAGAAAAGAAAGAGTAGGGACCAGAAGAGAAGAGAAGCAGGGCTCAAAGACCAAGTAAGAAGAAAAGCAAGCCATCAGAAGGTGTGACAGATGCAGGGGCAGACCAACCACAGCTAGTACAAATGCCCTCAGAAGGCTTCCCTGACTTGTTGGAAGAATGTAACGGAGGTCACTGTGGCTAGAACACAGTGCAGGATCCAGAGGAGCCAAGGTAGAGTTGGGGAACAAAGCATGTAGGCTTCTGTAGCCCATCCTCAGGAGTCTAAATCTGATTTCCATGGATAAGAGGAAGCTACTTGAGGGATGTAAGAGGGGAAATATGGCTGCTGAGAGGACTGGAGTGGAACCAAAGAGATGCAGTAAATGTCAACTTCAATCATCCCGTTAAGAGATGAGAATGGGCTGGATCAGGATTATAGCCTGGAGATAGAAGGGTAACAGATAGATTATTTCTAAATTTCTATAAATATGCATGTATATGTTTCAATATATTAATTTTATTACATTTGTAAAATCAAAAATTGAAAGGCATTTATAGGCAAATAAAACACCCAAGGCATATCATGGCCTTCCGCTTTCTGGTGAGGCAGATTGAACATTGGTGACAAGTACAACCATATTATATATAAAGCTCTTACTGAGCAATTACCCTGGACAGTCCTGGTGTTCAGTGATCTGTAGGTATTAGTTTATCTCATCCTCAAGAGATGAAGGATATTGTTATTCCTGTTTTATTTATTGTTATTCCTGTTCCTCCTAAAGAGATGAGAAATTTAGGCATAGGGAAGTATCATGCTTTACCTGAAAGTACCTAGCCAGTAAGTCCACTTCTGGGACTTATGCCCACAGCTGGTTCCAGAGCTAGAAGAACATTATGGCTCCAGTATTACATACTGCATGCTTTAACACCAAATATCACCACCATTTATGTTCATTATAAAAATAGCATGCCTCTTGGATCTTAGTTTCCTTGGAGGTACATTTTTTGGACCTGGAGACATGTTTTGGCTTTAGATAGCATCTCAGTGAGCATTCTCAAAACAACTGACCACATAACTTAGCGGAAGAAAGATTTATTTGCTCAATGTTTTGGAGATTCTCACTTCAATCCATGTGAGGCCAGGATCTGAAGTGGTTCAAGGCATGGTGGTGGGAAAGAGAGACAGAGAGAGCAAGAGAGAGGGAGAGGGAGAGAGGGAGAGAGAGAGAGAGAAAGAAAGAGAAAGAAGAGAGAGAGAATGTACAAAGCTCTGCTTCCCACATCCTGGAGGCTGGAAGCAAGAGAAAGAGCAAGCATGCACAGGAACTCAAAGACACAAGCACAGTCCCTAAGGCCACACCCCCAAGGACCCGCCTTCTCCAGCCACACCCCACCTGCCTAGGTGACCACCCAGTGAGTCCACTACAATGGATTTGTCCAACCCCCATGGTTTAACTGTATCAACCCTGAGCTCTTCAGGGGACATTCTATATCTGACCTTAATGGAGATATTACCAGTGCCCCAGGGTCTCAGGAATTTGTGACTTTATCATGATTGAAATGATTGCTTCCCTAGTTCTAGCTTTGGATCACTGAAGTGCACTTTGGGAAACTACCAAATCCATACTTCATTGTGTTAAGCAATTGAATAGTGTAAGCTGGAAACCCTCCACAGATAAGAAAAAAAAAATTGAAGCCAAATAGGATGACTGCATGTACATTTCTTCTAAGAAAGCAGAAATGTTTCCTTTCCCCTTTTCCTCTTTGAAAAATGCACAGGTACTAACTTAGGCTCAGCATTGCTTTTCATTTCATTTTATATTTTTGGTTCGGGTTGGTTGCGTGTGTCATTTTATTTTAGCCTTTTATGTTCACCCTTCATTTCTGTTGGGACTGACTGCCAGCCACAAAGCTCCCTGCTGGTAAAGGTAGGCTGGGGAAACACAAGGTACACAGCTCCTGCCACATTCTGACACTCCTTGATAACGAGGAATCCTCCGAGCTGCTGAGGAGAGGGCTCTAATGAGGCCTCAAAGGAACCAGGGTAGCCATTGCTTCTTCTTTGCTGCCTTAGAAGCATCAACAGCTCAGGGGCTGTTAGTAACAACAACAAAAAAATTAAATAAACCACTGATGCAAATCATTTGGGTCTCTCCATGGAGAGAATCATAGCTTTTTGGAGCAGAAAGACAGCTTAGCAACTTTCTTCATTTTGCTATTGAGGAAATTAAGATCTGGGACAGACAAGGAAACTTTGCAAAGTTAGTTAAACTGGAGCTTGAGCCCATTCATGTCTGCTTACTAGTTATAGTATTGACTATGATGATGATGATGATAATAATAATATTGGGCTTTCTGTTTAGTTCTTTCTATAACTTAGGTTATTTCATTCTTAAAATGACCCGAGGGTAATTACAGTTATCAACTCCATATTATTGATGAAAAAGATTGATTTAAGATGTTAACTTATTTGCCCAAGATCAACATGATAGTGTGTATATAGCACATCAAGGACTCAAATCCAGATCCATTACACCAAAGACAATGTGTACTCTCTCTATGATGTTCTTTTGCCTATTTGATTATTTTCTTTTTGTTTTCTATGCTGTGGATTGCACCCAGGGACATTCTACCTCTAAGCCATACCTCTAGCCCTATCTTATTTATATGTGGAAACGGGGACTCCCTACATTGCTGAGAGCCTCACTAAATTTCTGATGCTAGTTTTCAACCTGCAATCCTCCTGTCTCAGCCTCCCAAGTACTGGGATTTATAGGCGTGCACCACCAAGCCAGGCCTCATTTGATTCTTAAAGTGATATATATTAGCAAAAGGACTTTGCATACTCTATATCATCATTTTAGACATACAGCATAGGTATATATGGCTATGTCACTTAGCATTTGAGGAGTCTTACAAAAATGTACTCCTAATAATGGGTGGTGTTTTAGATTGCATTCTTTGGAAAATAGTCACTGATACTGAATTATTCATACAGGAAGTTTGTTTGGGAGTCCCTCAAGTCCAGCCCTGTGAGAATGAAGAAAGGTGGGTTGAGCAGAAGAGGAAGGTGAAATGTGATGTTCAATATAATGCTTCAGCTTATATTGCAAAGAGGTCTGGGGTGCAGTGGGCCCATCGAAGTCACAGGGCATCTCATCTGGATCCTGGGGACTGGTCTTTATATACCATGCAAAGACCAGGGATTGCATGCAGGTAGTACCTAAAGAAGGAGTGACATTGGAAAATACTCAACGGGAGAGCAGTGGGCAATGTTCTTTGGCCATGTGCAGTTCCTAAAGAAGAATCCACTTGCCAGCCATCAGTCACCTGTATAGAGTGCCAGAAAATGGAAAAAAAAAAGAATTTCCCATATGAGTTATTGAGACTCGTGTTAACTGTGGCCACTTCTTGCTTCCAACCTTGGTTCCTGAACCTATATGTTCTATGTGTGAAGGACATAGCATCATGTACTAGTCATTGATTTAAAGTGTATTCCATGTAATCCCAGCATTTGGGAGGCTGAGAGGATCCGGGTTCTCAGCCAGCCTCAGCTACCTAGTGAGGCACTCCGCAACTTAGTGAGACCTGGTTTCAAAATAAAGAGTAAAAAATAGGGCTGGGGGTGTAGCTCGAAGGTAGAATGCCCCTGAGTTCAATCCCCAGTACCGCAAAAAAAAAAAAAAAAAAAAAAAAAAAAAGTGTATTCCATGTCCTAGAGGATGATGTATCTCATCCTTGCAAAACATCCTCTACATACAGATATAGTGCCACAGTGCACACACAGCAAAATGCTATAATGTTGCTGGGACAATGGGGCACTTCCATGGAAACAAAGTTGGACTAGTACCTCACACTATACCCCACATTGTTTTAAAATGAATCAGCATGTCAGTCAACATTTTCATTGCTATAATCCAAAAGACCCGACCACACAATTTACACAAAGAAAGATTTGTTTGCTCACTGTTTTGGGAGATTTCAGGAGTCAGTCTATGTCAGACTGGGTCTGCAGAGCTCCGAACGTGATGGTGGGAAGCAAAGAGAGAGAGGGAAGAACAAGGGCGCTGTGCTCCCACATCACAAGGCCAGAAGCAAAGAGAGCTAGCAAGGGAGTTCAAAGACAAAAGGATGGTTCCTGAACCCACACTCCCTGGGTCCCACCTTCACCAGACACACCCCACCTACCTAGCTTACCACCCAGTAAATCCATTACAATGAATTTATCTGCTGATGAGACTACAGCTCTCATGACTTAAACATCAACCCTGAACATTAACAAATGTGCCTTTCAGGGGGACATTCTATATCTGACCATAACACACAGGTATAAATACAACAAAAATGATAAAACTCACAGAAGAAAGCCTAGGTGTAAATATTCATGACCTTAGACTAGAAAATGGTTTGTTATATCTGACTCAAATACTCCAAGTGACAAAAGGGAAAAAGAAATGAATTAGACTTCATCAAAGTTAAGAAGTTTTGTGCTTAAGGGACACCACAAATAGCCAGTATACCCTTGAAAACATGCTCAGCATCATTATCCATTAGGGAAATGCAAATCAAAACCATAGTGAGATATATTTCCTACCCACTAGGATAATTAAACAAAAAAGACAGAATTAACCAGTTTTGACAAGGACAAGGAGAAATTAGAACTCTCCTACACTGTTGATGGGGTAGTGAAATGGTGTAGCCACTTTGGAAAATAGTCTGGCAGCTCTTGAAAATGTTAAATATAGAGGCACCATATGATCTAGTGATTTAACTCTTAGGTATACAGCCAAGAGAAAGGAAAACATACTTCCACGCAAAACCATGTACACAAATGTTCATGGCAGCATTTTTTATAATAGCCCAAGAAAAGGGAAAAAAAACATGAAATGTCTGTCAATTGATGAGTATACATTCAACAAAATATGATATCTACAATGGAATTTTATTTATCCATAAATGGAAATTTACTAGTGAATTTACCATGAGTAACTTTGAAGGCAATATTTTAAATGAGAGAACCCCATCACAAAAAGACTATGTTTCAAATGGTTCCATTTTAATACAGTGCTCAGAATAGGCAGATCTGTAAAGAGAGAGAGTAGACTAATGTTGTCTGGGGACTTGTAGGGGAAGCAGAGAAGAGGAGGGAGAGGGTACAGAGGGTTTTGTTGTTGTTTGTTTTGTTTTAATGAAAATGTTCTTAAATTACATATAGATTAGCCAGGCAAGATGACACACATCTGTAATCCCAGTATGTGACAGGTTGAGATAGGAGGATCATAGGTTCAAAGCCAGCCTCAGCAACTTAGTGAAGCTTTTAGCAATTTAGTGAGGTCATGACTCAAAATAAAAAATAAAAATAGGGTTGGGGATATACCCATCCAAGGTAGAATATCCCTGGGTTGTTCCATCTCCAGCAACACACAACACACACACACACACACACACACACACACACACACACACACACACACCAATCATGTCACAACTCCATGAATGCCCTAAAACCATTCATTTGTGTAGTTAAAGAGGGCCTATTTTATGTTGTGTGAGTGTGAGGCATACAAACTCTCTGGGTGGATATTCATGTATGAATGTATGATGTGTATGCCTGGATAAAATTGCATTATTGAAAATCGGGGAATTATTGAAGAGCAACTTTTCTCTTAGCTTGTTAACATGGAAGAAGTTGATGGAAGTGATGGGGTGAGGTGTGTAGATGGAAAAGTGAGTAAGTAGAGAAAATAAGTAATGAAAGGGACAAAAGTTAACTTTCCAAAATTAATAAATAACAAATAAGGTGGAATAAAGTGCTGTATGCCTGTATGTCCTTTTTACTCTGAACTACGTCATAATGTGAGACTACAATGCATAAGAGCATATTTAAAAAAAGAAAACTAAATGAAAAATTTGAAACCATTTTGGAAGCTTGCAAAGGTGGGTATTTGTTGATTGATATATTTAAATGAAAAAAAAAATCTTACCAAAGGAAGTATTTGAAAAAGTTACTGAGAGATCATATAGTTGACTAAAGATTGGATTTGGGTCTTAACTTTGCCTTTGGAGATGATGTGTAAAGTATAACCTGACAGGATCAACTCAACCCTGTTGATACTGTGATCGATCGATCTCTCTCTCCCTCTTCCCTCCCCCTCCCTCTTTCCCTCTCTCCCTCTTTTACTTCTATGGGGTTTTGTTTTTGTAATAAATCACACAACCATACCAAAAAAAAAAGTGGCATTTGCTTTGTATCCTCGAATATCCTTAAGAAAGTGAGTTTCACCCTTAGAAATGATTTCTTCTATATGTTTTATCAGAAAAAGGGAGATCAAAAACTGTTCTTGGAGTTCAGCCTAAATAAATAACCTTTCCCTTGACCTTAGTGAATTTACAGCTTAAATTAATGCGTCTACTTGAACTGTGAATATATAAATAAGGTAATTACAGTGGTGGCTTTTGATTAGACTGGTAGACTTTCACAAAGGTTTCACATAAGGTGATGGAATTTGAATCCAGCAATACTGACACCAGGTAGCCTTTGAGGTGTTAAAATATTAAGGAGAGGGAGCTGATTCTGAAAGGCTAGTTTTTAGAGTCTTAAAGATTGAAGTTGTAGGTAGACAAGTAGCGTTAAAAAAAAACTTCAGAAAATTATCTTGACAGGATTGAAGAGTCTAAATTGACAGCCCATCAGAGTTTACAGGCTTTTTTAAAGAATACTTTCTATTTAGAAATTTTAAAACAAATAATAGACATCCTAATTTTAGTTTCAAATAATAGCCACTCAGTTGCTGTCGATTAACTAGTAGGTTTTTGAAATATTATCTTGTCAAGAAAAAAAAAAATAACTGTGTCCTGGAACTTACATCATATTGTATATGGCTTTTTGGAATGATAGAATATTTTTAAGATTTATTGTTCTTTGCCTTAAATTGTTTTTTCAAGATTTTTTTTCCATTATTTCTCAACCTCATTGACCAGTTTTACCTGGGGTGCTTGGATAAATGCAGATTCCTTAATCTCATGCTGGTCTTGAAGGATAAGGTACAGGGATCCTATACTTGGCACACATGTGGTGTGTGTGTGTGTGTGTGTGTATGTGTGTGTGTGTGTGTGTGTATTTCTAGTGATTGAGCTACCAATTGGGAGCTACCAGTTGAGCTATACTACCAGCCCATCTTAGTTTTTATTTTGAGACAGGATTTTGCTAATTGCCCAAACTGGCCTCAGATTTCAATTCTGCTGCCTCTGCTTTCCACTTAGCTAGGATGATAGGCATATGCCACTGTGCTGGACTATACTTAGTTCTTAAAAGAAGCATCCCATGAGTCTGTAGGAGAGGTTTCAAGCCATATTTCCATTGGCATACTCATAATCTTTAATTTTGTGTGGGTGTGTTTGGTACTAGTCTTGAGCCCAGGGATAATTGATCTCTGAGCTCTATTTATTAAAAATAAATATTGAAACAGGCTCTCACTAAATTCCCAAGGCTGGCCTCAAACCTGTGATCCTCCTGTCTCAGCCTTTCAAGCACTGGGATATCAGGCATGTGCCACCACACCAGGTTTAGTCTTTACTTCAGAATAGTAGACTTGTCTATATTTAATACTCTGATGTCCTAAAATTTAGTAGTTTGGTAGTTCTTGGGCAAAATAAAGATATCTCTAATTGATTAAGTCTAGTGTTTGAAAAACTATAGTATAAGTATTATATTAAAAGCAAAACTTTTTGACATATGTTCAGGGAAGGGTTTAACAAGGTAGATCTGAGAATAGATAAAAGCTCCATTAAATTGAGCAGATTCTCCTCCTGATCAGTTCACCATCGGGCATCATATCGTAATGTTGAGAGTTCTTATCATAATTTATTGAGAAGAAATTCTAATAATGCCTTTCCCCTTTCGATGCCGCCCTGACCTCCCATGTCAATTTTCCCAATTTATTTTCTGCCCTGTGGTCTGTGATCAATATAGAAGAATCGGTTTGTTCTTTCTGACTTGCATTTCTGGAGCTCCTGATTAATTTAGCCTCAGTGACACTACAGATTCTTCCATGGCAAATTGAAAGTTCAGCTTGAACCTGCCAGTCAAATATGATTAAAAACCAGTCGAGAAAAAGTCGTTTCTCGCTTGTCCTTTTATCTGTCTTTGTATTTGGCCATCTTTTAAACCAGAGAGAACTCCATTTGTGTGTGTTTTGTGGTGCTGGCGATTAAACCCAGGGGCATTCTTCCTCTGAGCGACACTCCCAGCTGATTTTATTTACTTATTTATTTTTTGGAAACGGTCTCACTAAGTTCCTGAGGCTGGCTTCGAACATGTAATTCCCCCTCTCAGTCTACTCAGTACTGGGATTACAGGCATGTTCCACCACCTGCAGCTGGAGAGAACTCTTGAAGACTTGTTTAGATGTCTCGGAGTTGTTGGCATCTCCATTTTCATTTCTCATCCTGTCTTATTTTTTCTTCCTTTGATGTTTCTAAGATCTTATAAGATTGAAAGAATGTGATGATGAAATTGTTAAGTAAACCATAGTCCGCTTCAGGATTTGGCTATATATTGCTTATGTCTGTGCAGTCTTTATGGCAAAAGCACTCCTTTTGGAGTTTCTTTTCTGGGGAGGGGAGCATAGAGGAGAACAATATGAATGTTATGAGTATCTCTAGGTAAAATTGGAAAATGACATTGAACTTCTAACATGTAACCCATCCTATGATCGACTAAACATTTAAATCATTTTGCATGGACAATATTTTAGCTCAGGCAAATTAGCTAGTATTTCCTAGGAGTGCATAGCTTCATCTTCCTCCACTGTCGTTCTCAGAATATATTCCCATACCATTTTAACACCCTCTTTGTGGGGAAACAGTGACAAGTGTTAAAACCAGCTCTTTGCCTGGAATCTTAAAGCCCAAATCTCCAGCTTGACAAGACCACTTTTGAAATGTTCTCAAAAGATCTTTAATCACCAAACCTAAACATTCTGAAGCAATATATATGCTAGTTTTGAACCTCCTTTTTCTGGTCACATTGTCCTTTTTAAATTCTTCTTTGTCTCCCATCAATTATGCCTCACTTTCACACTCATTCTGTGTACTCTCTGTCTCTTGAATACTCGTAAACTTAACTCTGTGTTTTCAACTGTCAGGCAAATTTGGATAGCAGTCTTCTTTTTTAGACAAGAAAAATCTAAGCATTCATTTATTTTATTTATTTATTTATTTATTTGTGGTACTGGGGATGGAACCCAGGGGCATTCTACTTCTTCTGATTTATACCCACAGCCCCATTTTTTTTTTTTTAATTTTGAAATTCTCACTAAGTTGCTGAGGGCCTTGCTGAATTGCTGAAGTTGGCCATGAACCTGTGATCCTCCTGACTCAGCTTCCTAGTACTGGGAACATTTATTCTTTTTATCAGTAATTTTTATGTTGTAAACCAAACAAGAAGACATAAAGGGATTTTTTAAATTATGAAAGAAGAAAGGAATACATAGAAGCAAAATGTGTGACTCACTGATACTGTATAAAATTGTGCATCTTTGGCCGGGCGTGGTGGCGCACGCTTGTAATCCCAGCATTCGGAAGGCTGAGACCGGAGGATCCGGGTTTGGGGCCACCCTCAGCTACATAGTGAGGCACTCCACAACCTAGTGAGACCCAGTTTCAAAATAAAGAATAAAAAATAGGACTGGGGGTATACCTCGGAGGTAGAATGCCCCTGAGTTCAATCCCTAGTACCCCCCCTCAAAAAAATTGTGCATCTTTGATGAATTACACAGTAAAGGCTGTGTGATTGTGGCCTGGTCATGACAAGAGTGCAGAGCTATGGCCCTGCTTTTGTGAGGACTAATTAATAAAATGTATGCACAGTATTTTGTGTAAAACCAGGCATATTGAAAGTGCTCAGCAAACTTTAGTGACTATTTTGAAGATGTTTATCAACTTCTTAAGGAAACAGGACATATATACTGAAAATAACAATAGAGAAAATGTGTGCTAAGTGCCAGAATCCGCCAATGGATGATTTATAAGCAGGTCAGTGTTCCTGTGCACTCATATACTAAGGATAAGAGTGTTAACTCTTAAACTTCATGCAAAGGAAATCTTCTGAACTTGAGAATCTAAAACTGTTCCTTATGGTCTGTTCACACTTCTGTACATTCCTTCGCCACAATGATTGAAAGACAGATGAGTGCGAATCCCTGAAAAAAACCTTGGAAAAATGCATATACTCAAGTAGAAATCAGGGAGGACTGATGGGCTGAGAGAGCTAGCTTTCTATTCCAGGTCCATACTTCCTCGAAGGTGGACGGCTGCCAGCCCTGCAAGTGGGCTGTGTTCTGCTAACGATGCACTTTCCTAGGTCTTAGAAACATTGTTCCCTAGAGCAGTCGCCTCGTAGAAGCCAAGCTTCCATAATAGAATGTGCTTCCTGACAGGTCATGCAGGTCTCCATTTTTACGTGTGTGCTTCCAGAAGGTTCTCTGCCAGGTCCTTCTGTCAGCTCTTCATGGTAAATGGAGCCTACGTTTTGAATGAATAATGTGGAAATGTGACCTAATGCCCTTCTGTTTTGATTACATTAAGAAGTTTTATTTTTTATACTTTTATGGGTGCATTGTAGGCTCATATCATAATAGAGTTCAGAGTGATAGGGACATACATGCTCTCAGCACTTGGTGAGCTTTCCCCCCCCTCTCTCTCCACTCCTTCCCTTTCCTCATATGTGATACTGAGATTGGCATTGGTCATTTCAAATATGTACATACATCAGTGGATGTTCCTCCTTGGTGAATTCTCACTCCCTCTCCCCACCTCCCTTATTCTATTGTATTTCTCCTCCATTGTCTAAAGTCCTTCTTGTGTCCTGATTACTCCCTAACTTCCACATATGAGAGAAAACATGATCTTTCACTTTCTGTGACTGGCTAATCTCACTTAACATAATGTTCTCCAGGTCCACCCATTTTCCTGCAAATGACATAATTTTGTTCTTGATTGTTGAGTAGAAGTCCATTGTGTGAATGTCTCATAATTTTATAATACCTTCATCTGTTGATGGACAGCTGGGTTGGTTCCATAATTTGGCTATTGTGAATTGTGTTGCTATAAACATGGATATGCAATGTACCTACACATCCTTTTTATCTTACTTCCAATCTTAGTTTCTTTCCACTTTCTGCAACTCCTCCTCAGCCTTAAAGGAGCAAGGTCCAAGTCAGGAAACTCAAATGTAAACATAAGAAGAAATGACAAATGATACTTAAGAGAAAAACAGCACCAGAAATTCCTTAGGGGCAACTCTGTATATAGTGACTGACCAGTTGGTGTTGTATTAAAGGCTCAATTCCTTTTCATTGCAGAAGGAGCTAGAGTCTTAAGCTCTTGAAAGGGGAACATAGACCCTCCAGAACATAAAAATGTACCTGCTCATGTATTAAGATCCCCTGGGCTGAAGTCCAGACCACTCATTTTTACCTGGTTGATGGTGGGCAAATTATTCCATTGCCCTAAACCTTAGATTCCTTCTCTATAAATGTGAATAGTTATAGTATCTCCCTCTTAGGGCTTTTGAGAGGAAAGAATACACTCTGTGATGTGCAGAAGATAGTCAGCAACTGACCATCAGCAGGTACTTTTTAATGTTTTTGAAGAATCATTTCTGATCACCAATGTTTAGTCCTAAATACTTTTAACAAATTGAATGGTAAAATGTCCAAGTAGCAATCATGCCCCACAGGGCATATTAAACAGTTAGATCTCTGCTGTCATCATCTGTCTGTGCATGTCATAGTCTGATTTGTGCTCAGACCACCCCCGCCCCACCCCCTGATTGGACAGGCAAGCTGAGAGAAAAACATTGATTGTTTTGGTTTAAATGTGGAATATATCCCAGAAAAGTTCATGTTCTGGCAATGCAGTAATAGTTAGAGGTGAAATAATCATCAAATCAGGGCTCTAACTTCTTTGGTGGATTAATCCATTGATGGATTAATAATTTGAATGTATTCCTGGGTGGTAACTATAAGCAGGTGGCATGTGGCTGGAAGAAATAGGTTACCGGGCAGGATGGCCTTGGAGACTGTATATGCCCCTGGCCTCTTCC
Source organism: Graphiurus murinus (assembly GCA_004027655.1). NCBI lineage: Eukaryota > Metazoa > Chordata > Mammalia > Rodentia > Gliridae > Graphiurus > Graphiurus murinus. Next base: position 117,615 of record PVLC010000923.1, on the reverse strand, counting down.
TTTCTCTCTGTGCGCCCAGGCTACAATGGGCTGACCAGCTTCTTCCATGCCCTGTCCATGATGCTTCTGCCTTGAAGCCAGGTGACCAGGAGCTGAACCTCTGAAGCTGTGAGCCCAATTAGTATTTCCTCCTCTAACTTGCGCTTGTCTGGTATTTTGGCCACAGATTAAAAAATAAGTAAAAAAGACTGACTAATACAAACATCTTCACACATGTTGAAGTTAACATGAGGCTTCCTTAAAAATATTAGATAAGGGCATATATCTACTGCCTTTTAAGGTGCAAAATACACCCAACTATTTTAAATGTGCCAAGGTGATATTCAAAACATTTATGAAGGAGCATGGTACTGCCCATCAGGTGGACGACAGCTGTGCATAATTGGCACAGTCATGCCGAGTACACCTGGGCTAAATATCAGCCTAGAATTTAGTGAAGACAGGGGTTGGTCTGTGGCTGCAAATCTTCAGCAATTTTTAATTCTTAGTCTCTATAGAAACAGCAGCTTTGTTTTTTATTTCTTTCCTTCACTCCTGTCTGAGGGAACAAAACCATCACCTACCAGAGGACCTGAATTTCCACACATCCTTTATATCTTGAGAGATGTTTGTTTTCAAAAAGCCCCAATGGTAATAAACATTATCTGCTCAAATACACATGCTCCAATAAAACAGAGCCTGTCCAAAATGGACATTAAGCAGGGAGACCTACAATAAATCAGAATCTGCCTTTTTGTGCTTCCGGAAAAAAGAAATATTTCTCCAAGCACCCATTTTGCTAAGTAAAATAATAGTTCTCTGACCCCACAAATAATTGGGCTCGGGGGAATACATGGGGGAGGAAATTTTAGCTGAACTTCAGAATTCCTGCCTAAGTTTGTGATAAAACCTTAATCACTCTCCTTCAAACTGTAAAATTAGGAGATTATGTAACCCCCAATGAGGAGGAGCATTCTTACTGCATTCTCCAAAGTGCTTCACCAATAGTTACTAATTAATTGCACAAAACCCTTCCAATGAAGGACTGCTCTGCCCAGTTTATATATGTAAAAAAAGCATTACTCTAAACAGGCAGGCATTAGGCATTTTAATCTTAACTCACCTGCTCAGATGGCACAAGAAATCCTATTTCCTATATTATTATGACTCATAGATTTGTTTTCTTTTATGGCAAACTCTCTTTGTGTTTGCTCACTGAATCCTGTTTCCTAGAATCTTTGCAAAGTTGATGCATTGGGAATTGAGTGATAATGAATAGAACTTGCAAGGATGGGCCCTGGGTCTTTCATTCTTCCAGGCTGTCTCCCTTCCCCTCAATCCCCTCAAATGCCCTTCCCTGATTCTGGGTTTTGGATTTCTTATAAGCCCATTTCCTTAGGAGCTCCAGGTAACCAATTTCCTCTTTAGATTTGCCTCTCCCCTGTGGACCTCCATCCCTGCGAAATACCTTTTGAGTCTTGCAGGAAATTCTCTCTTGTCTGTTAATGATGTTTCCCACTGAGGTTTTTGTTGTCTTTTCTCAGTGGTATTTTTTAGACACCGTGTGTGCTCCTGAAAGCAACGTATTTAGGGAACAACGAACTTTCTTTCCCTCCCACCTCAGCCTTTCCTGAGGCAAGGAGCCACAGAGGTAGCAAAAAGGAAGATTTGGGGAGACAAGAAACCAAGTTAACAATGGTGAAACACCACCAAAAAGAAGGTACCTTTCAGTCTAGTTACTGACAACCAAAACTGGCTCATTATGTCTTAGCCCATGGTGCCTCAATGGGCTGATAATGCTGCAACAGAATTACTTTATCTAGATAAAGTTAAAAAAAAAGAGAGATTCTGGGCCTGGTGCCTGGAAATTATTATTCAATGGATGGAGGGATCTGTGTTTGTGCAGAGCTCCCCCAGGATGGTCTCATATGGAACCAATAATGGCAGCTACTGCCCAGAACCTGATGCTCATTAATGCAACACATATTGTTTTGAGTGTCTGCTCTGGGGCGGAGGACACCATGTGAGGCTTTGGGGCATACAGTGGGGATGCCACAGAAATGGCCAGGCAGCAGAAGATGAGGCTGCTGAGCTCATCTTTATATGAGTCTCTTTAACAGACTTTTGCTGTTGTTATTTTAACTGCTTCTCCCCTGCAAGGGGGTCTTCTCAGAGGCCTTACCCTTCTGGCCTATAGGCCATATCTTACACCAGCCCTGTGTTTAAAAAAGATTCAACTTTGGGAGAAAAATATGATAGGTTATCAACTGATAGATTTCCAAAGTTGGTGGTACATTTCCAGATTTGTATGTGTGTGTGTCAAGGGGACTAAACCAATGATGGGGGGCAGTAATATACCAATCCTCAAGTACATTGGGGGCATTGAAGAAAAAGAGGGGGTGGTGGAAGCACCTATAAGGATGCTGTGCAATTTATTTTCTGAAAAGTGAGCGGTAAGCCAGTAAGTTTGGGACTCTATAGAACAATAAAAGATAATAAGCAACAAATAACAAAACAGCAAGATAGCAGCTGCCCTTTTCTCCTGGGCAGGCAATGTGGCAGCTCAGAGAAGCCCCTGCTGGGTACTTTTCACTAACTTAAGGAGTCATGCCTGCCTTGTTTTTTCATTTCCTCAAATTCTGAGAACATTGGAAAAATTAGAATAGGTCTGTGCAAATACTTCTGCTTTTTTGTTTGCTGTTCTTATTTTGAGATGTGAAGGCCCTCTAAAAGGAACTTGTTCTGCTTCTTCAAAGTGAAATTTGTGTCCCAATGTCCCCATCATGGTCCAGAGAAGCAGAAAAGGCCAAGAGTCCCTTGCTCTACACTAACTGAGCCTCAGAAAGTCCATTTCCCAAAGCAAATTTATCCTACATTTACATATCCAGGCAGAGTTCTAGGCACTGAAGAAATAATATTAGTGTTCAGAGTTGGACCTTTACCTCCAAATCTGCACACAGCTTTTCTGTAAATCCAGTCTCAGCCTCTACATCAGTCTTAGGACATGAGGAAATGAAATTATTTGTATTACTGTTACTTGAACCTAATGTGTCAACTCTTAAATCAAGCTCCACGTCGTCCTTAAAGTCCTCAGATTTTCTTGCCAATAGTCACAGGCTTTCCCAATATTTTTGTGCATGGCATACACAGCATTTAATATCTGTACAGCACACTGGGATAAAGAAGGGGGTTCCGTATAGCCTGAGACTACCTGTGGATACAGGGATGAGGAGATGTCTCTGTCAGCATTCTCACTGTTGTGATTAAAAAAAAAAAAAGCCTGGCCACACAACTTAGAGGAAGGAAGATTTATTTGCTCACTGTTTTTGGAGATTTCAGCGTTCAGTTCGTGTGAGGCTGGGTCTGTGGAGCTCAGGGGATGGCGGTGGGAAGCAGAGAGAGGGAGAGAGCGAGGACTCTGCTCTCACATCATGGAGAGAGAGGGAGAGAGCGAGGGCTCTTCTCTCACGTCATGGAGGAAGGAAGCAAGAGAGCCACAAGCAAGGGGATTCAGAGACACAGGCACAGCCCCTTAGGTCACACCCCAGGCACCCACCTTCCCTGCCACGTCCCTAGTTGATCAGTAACATTCCCACACTGGAAGATCTTCTGAAAGCTCTGGGCAGGGTCTTCAGATAAATTGGACTGTTTGCAAATGTGGTACTCAGTATTCACTTCCTTGAGATTTTGCACCTGGTCTCTTAGACTCTGGTCCATTCTAGATTGTTCTATAAAGGCAGTCAGTTTGGGCTTCTCTTTCTGCCTTTCCCACTGTGCTTTTCGGGTTTCATCTGAACTCTTCCTTATCTGTATGAAATAATTATACAAATACAAATTTGTATGTGGGCAGACAAGTTCAGAGCACTTTTCTCTCTTTCTCTTCAGCTGAAGTTGATACTGAGGGTAACAGTGCAAACTGCTACCACAGTTTGCCCCAATTTAGATTCACACTTTTGTGTTGATAGAAGGAATGTTTTATACACCTAGACTCAGCCTCTAATAGGTGCGAATTCTAAGCAGATAACTATTCATAGGCACGATTAGCATTTCCAAAAGGTGTCAAAATCACTCCATTCATTGTGATAAAACAACTTTAAAAAACACAGTTAAGCTGAGCAAGTGTTTTTCTTTTTTCCTTCTTCTTTTTTTTTTTTTTTTTGGTTTTAAGCAGCTCATGAGCAGTTAATGAGTTAATGTCCCCTTAAAATGAATTGGAGAGGAGACCTATGTTTGAGTACATATAGTACATATATTAAGGCTTTGCTTTCTCTTTAGACAAGGTCCCAATTACATTTAATTCCTTGGGAATAAAAGCAATAACTATCACAACTTGAATACAGAAGAGTTGTCTCAACATATAATCACCAGCTCACTCAATTCTTGTATAAAGTGGTTATATATACCCTTAACTACTCCCATTTGGCCAGTGTAACATTAGAGGCAAAGAGATTTTAGTAACTTGCAAAAGGTTTTACACACACACACACACACACACCATGGTTAACCATAGGTCATTCTACCTCTTTTGCATTTTAAGACATTCATGACCTCTACTCTTTGTGAGTGTGTATATGGTTGTGGTACTGGGGATGAAAACCAGATAGTCTACCTGTAAGCTACAGCCCTTTTTATTTTACATTTTGTTTTTGAAACAGGGTCTCACTTGGTTGCCGAGAGTCTAGTCTCAAACTTACCATTGTCCTGTCTCAGTCTCGCAAGGACTGAGATTACAGGTATGCACTCCCATGCCCCACGATGAGCACTACTTTTAGTTTAGGACTCATTTACAAGAAAACATGGACCCTTATTAAATTCAGCACATTCTGATAATTTCCATATTCGTTTTGTTTGTTTGTTCAAAGCCAACCAAACAAAGATTACTCATAGACCCTAAATTGGACACAGTCTATAGTTTGAATCACTGAATTCGATGCCAGGTTTCAGGAAAGTCATTCCTGGTGAAATGTGTTAGAAGGAAAGAGGAGGAGACATAGTTGTTAGAATGGAGTACAACACAAGGGAGAAGTTTGCTGTAGTAGATTCACTGAGCCATCCATTTGTCTCTGTATTCAATTTTTTACCATACAATGGAAAGACCTCTGTTTTATGTTCTAATAAAAATGATTCATTAAAGTTCCATGTTAAAAAATGGCTCAGCTAGCTGGGCACAGTGGAGCATGCCTACAGTCCCAGTGCTTAAGATGCTGAGATAGGAGGACTGCAGATTCTAGGCCAGCCGCAGCAACTTAGCAAGACCCTGTTTCAAGATAAAATGATAATAATAGTAAAGGGAAGCGACAGAATACTCTTGAGCTCAATCCCCAGTACAATAATAATTTTAAAAAAGCCTAGCTAAGTCTTCTGCATTTTCATTTAAATTATACCTAAAATTAATATGCGTAACATAAGATGGTAGTAGTGCCTTCTTTGACATAACACGTGTTTATAAAGCGCTTAGAATCTTGCCCAGCACACATTCGATGCTTAGTTGTTGCCAGTACTTTTATTATCTACCTGGATTGTATTGTACCTACATGTGCATTGGATATCTCGGGGGTGAAGGAATCCTCTAAAGTGGTACATTAGTCTCACATTTAGTTAGCAATGTTGCTAAATGTGTCTGGGTGCTTTGAGAATGTTTGCTTGGTTTGTTTAGTCTGTGCGACTTGAGTAATTTCAGACTCAGAAGAACAAGCATTGTGGTCTCCAGTTATTTTTTAGAGCCCTTCAAAACCGAGTGATTCCATAGAGTCGTCATGTTTTCTAAATTAATTTAACAATGAGTATAAACATACAGCTCCAGAATACAGGACCTGCTGAGCACCTGGACTCTAGCCAGAGATACTGATAAGTAGCCTGGGATCAGTCTAACAGTCTTGCAGAAAGAGGTTGCCCTAATGGCACTCCAGAAAGAGGTCACTCTGACAGTACTCCAGAATTAAATAGACCAACCTGATGGTGTTCTAGAAAGAAAGAAGCTCATCTCATAGCACTCCAGAAGGAAGCGTATCTCATAGTACTCCAAACAGGAAATGTCTCCGTCCTTGAATCGGCTTTGGTCTATTGGCTTTGGGTCCTAGCTCGTCACTTCTTTCCCTTTCAGTATAATTTTTTTTTTTACCTTTAGAGTGGATACTGTTATGCCCTCCAACATTACATGTTAGTGAAATTGGTAGTGAAGCTTCGTATGGATGTGGCCTTACTTCCTTAATCCTAATTTTTCCCCTCTCCATATCTCTCCCCCAGTCCCTTTCCAGTATGTTACTGTTTTCACTCCCCATTTATATGAAGTCCCTGTTGCTTCCTATTATTGTACTAGCTTCCACGTATGAGAGAAAACAAATAACCCTTGACTTTCTGTGGCTGGCTCATCTCACTTAGCATAATATTCTTTAGTTCCATCCATTTTCCTGTAAATGACATAATTTTGTTCTTCTTTATGGCTGAATAGAATCCCATTGTGTGAATATACCACAGTTTCTTTATCTATTTGTCTGCTGATGGCTGGGGTTTCTTCCATAACTTGGCTATTGTGCATTGTGCTGTGATAAACATTTATATGCATGTATCACTATAGTATTTTTGCCTTTAATTTTCGGGAAAGATACTCAGGGGTCATATGGTGGTTCCATTCCTAGTCTTTTGGGGGAACCTTCATACTGATCTCCACAGTAGTTGTACTAACTTACAATCCCATCAACAGTGTGTAAAAGTTTCTGTTTTCTGGTTCAGCATTCTATTGATTTTGCATATGTGATTTGGGCTGAGGTATCATGACCATGCAAATAAACTCCACAAAGATTAATCCCTCTACAATAACAGACCTTCTTCTTCCTCCATTTTGAACGACCTCCCCCCACTTTCTAAATATGCTCAAGTATTTTCCAACTTAAAATATCTTTCAATGGCTCCTCATTCCTCATCCCCATCTCTGACCAATGTCCTCTCTCTTACATTTAAAGTTATTGGGAGAATTTTGGAGTCTCCTTGTCACCAAATTTCTTTGTTTTGCAGACCTTAATATTCTCCCTTTGCCTCCTCTTCTTTTTGCTTCTTGCTCTTATTCTTTCTCTCTCTTTAAAACCTTCAAGAACCCAGGTATAGTCATGCACACCTATAATCTCGGGACTTGGGAATCTGAGACAGGAGGATTGCAGGTTCAGGGCAGCTTCAGCAAGTAGTGAGACTCTCATTAATCCAGTGAGATCCTGTTTGAAAATAAAAATAAAATAGGGCTGAGAGTATAGCTCCAAGATAGAATACCCCTAGATTCAACCCGCAGCAACACACACACACACACACACACACACACACACACACACACACACACTTTAAGAAATAGTTTTATTGAGTTAAAATGTACATACCATAAGATTCACTCATATTCGTGTCCAATTCAAGGAGTTTTAGTCACTGTACAGAAGTGTGCCACCATTCTCACTTCCAGTTTTAGAATGTGTCCATCACCCTGCTAAGAGCCCTCGTGCCCATTTATAGTCCCTCCTTGGCCCTCCTCTCAGCCCGAGGAATCTGTTTCTTTGGATGATCTCCATCTCTGCCTCGCAGAACAGAACTTTGCACCCTTCACTCTCCTGACACAGCCCACACACCAGCAGCCCCGGGAATGTGGGTTTTCTCATCACGATCCCTGTCCATCCCGCAATCACCAGGGAACAACCAGAATGGCCTGGCTTCATGGGCAGATGGAGAGCCCCTGTTGAAACCGTTGCCATCCCAGCTGAAAAGTCCTCATCAGCTTTAAAAAGTCCCCTTGACATTTTTCTCCTTGACTCTTAGGAAAATATCTTTTACAGATTGTTGGCTTATGTTCCTATTGGAAATGAAGTTTTTCTTTTTCTTTTTGAAAGTGTGTGGCTGGGCATGGTGGTGTATGCTTGTCATCCCAGTACTTGGGAGGCTGAGACAGGAGCGTCACAGGTTGGAGGCCAGTCTCGGCAACTTAGTGAAGCACTCTGCAATTTAATGAGACCCTTTTTCAAAATAAAAGAAATGTATAGGTTTAATTTCCCCATTCTATCAATCAATCAATAAATGGTGTTTCATCTGTGTTTTCTACCACTTTGAACATTAATTTAATATACAATTTTACAAATTTGTATGGAGAAAGACTAGAAGATTATCCCTTGAGAGAATCTCCCAAGAGTTCTAGAGAGTCCATTTTTTAATGACACTGATAAACTGTTCCCCAAATAAGTAAATTCTTCTTCGAACTGAATAAAAGGTTTTCATTCTAAAAGCTAATTTGATGCTGGATATAGTGGCCCACACTTATAATCCCCTGATACAGAAGGATTACAGGTTCCAGGCCAGCCTCAGAAACTTAGCAAGACTGTTAGCAACTTAGACTGTTTCAAAATAAATAATAAGAATGGCTGGGGGTGAAGCTTAGAGGTAGAACACCCTTAGTTTCAATCCCTAGTACCACAAAATTACCAACTAACTAAATATAATTATATATACATATATGTGTATATATGCATATATATAAATGGAAATTTGACATTAAAATTGAATAAAATATTTTAATCATAAAAGCTATTATGGCATCCAAGGCAAACTAAAACCAAGTTTAATTTATGAAATACTGTAATGTTTTCTAATTCTTAAACTATCTTTAAGGAGATCAGGGACCCATCTAGCTTAACTAGAGACAATGCAAACAAATTTCAGTGCCTCAAATTGGATGCTATAGTGATTGAAAAGAAAATTGAATCAGGAATATAGATTATTTTTATATTCTTAATCTATTTCAAAAGTTTGCTAATGTTCATTGTATAAAAGCTTAAATTGGTAAAAGATCAGTGCCAATCTCAACTCCATTTATGGGAGGGGAGGGAGCCCGAGGGAAGCTCACCAGTGCTGCGTGCGTATTGTCCCTGTCACGCTGAACTGTATTATGATATGAGACTCCAGTGCACCTAGATAACCATATTAGCCAGGCATAGTGGTGCATGCCTGTATTCTCAGTACTTGGGAGGCTGAGACAGTAATATCACAGGTTCAAGGCCAGCCTCATCCACTTAAGGAGATCCTGTTTCCAAATGAAATTTTAAAAAATTGGACTGGGGGTGTAGCTTGGAGGTAAACTGCTCCTGAGTTTAATCCCCAGCACCACAAAAAAAAAAAAAAAAGGAAAAGCATAAATTTATAAAAGAATGTATACTGAGAGATATTTTATCTTTCTATTTTGTGTTCCTAAGTGCAGTTTTCCCCAGAGACAAATAATTCCACCAACTTTGTACAGCTTTCTAGAGCTTCTCTATGCATTTGTAAATGTATGTATGTGTGGAGTTTTTTGTCTCCATGCAAAAAGTTCACACACTGTATTGTGCCTTATGTTTGTGGCTTAGTAAGTATTGTAGAAATTTTTATTTAACCCTAAATAGAGTTGCTGTGTATTTTAAAATTCACTCCTAGTGTAGAGATGGTACAGTGTAATGGTGCATAAACTTAAAATCTAGCAACAAATTCGTTTACACCAATAGTCCCAGGCCTGTCTCCAGACAGAAAAAAAACAACTGAAATTTAACACAGTGTCACTTCATGACTAGTTTCAATGATCAGTCATATGAATTCAAACCTTTAAAAATATATAAAAGATTAGGTTATATTTTATGGTTCTCTAAGCATCTGGCTCCCTGAGCATTTCACTTCATTTGATACCTATTATGTGAAAAAAAATGCAGAAAATACATAGCCTCTATCTTTGTGTGTCTAGGACAAGTTTATTAACCCATCTGTGTCTCTGCTTCCTTACCTGAGAAGTGAAGTTGGTAATCAGATCAGAATGGTGGGTTGTTGTACGGATCACGTGGGTTAATATATGGAAAGCACTTAGAGTCTTGCACATAAAGACTCCATAAAAATTAGTGGTTATTAAAATACGATTCAGTTTCCTTCCTGATACTGCTGAAATTGTCTTTGTAGAAAAGCATTTCTATCATATTATGTTATTAAGCTATTTTACAATTCTAAGTAAGTACATGGGAGCAAGGAATGTTGATACTCAGATTTAGGAAAGGTCGATACTTCCTCGCCATCGTATTATCGGCTCTGGAGTGATCCTTCATTGGATAAAAGAGAAAGAAGCATCCGGGCAGCATTTATAGTTATAGAAATTTGGCATTGTTCCTGTTGTTCCCTGTTTAACTTGGAAAATACTAAGGACAAGAATTTATCATATAATTTGCTCATTACTTATCCCCCCCTCCCTCCTGGCCCCCTTTGGTACTGGGGATGGAACCCAGGGGTATTTGACCTCTGAGCTACACTCTCAGCCCTTCTTTAAATTTTTTTTTTATTTTGAAACGGGGTCTCATTAAGTAGCTGAGGATGGCTTCAAACTTGAGATTCTTCTGTCTCAGCCTCCCAAGTACTGGGATTACAGGCATGCGCCACCACACCCAGGCTTTTTAGTGTATGTGTGGTGCAGGGGATTGAATCCAGGGGCATTCTCCCTCTGAGTTACATGTCCCCCTCCCCAGCTCAATTTTATTTTTTTATTTGGAAACAGGGTCTTACTAAGTTGCTGAAGTTGGCTTTGAACCCATGATCCTCTGTCTTAGCCTCCCAAGTACTAGGTTTACAGGTGCTGCCATGCTCAGCTTAGTTCTCTTTTCATTACTAGATATAGTGTAGGACCCAAAAGTCTAAGACTGTTTCTTGTGGCAAGACAAATATTACATTTAAAAAAAAAATTATAGGCCAGCCGGGCGTGGTGGCGCACGCTTGTAATCCCAGCATTTGGGAGGCTGAGACCGGAGGATCCGGGTTCGCCGCCAGCCTGAGCTACTTAGTGAGGCACTCCACAACTTAGTGAGACTTGGTTTCAAAATAAAGAATAAATAAAAAAAAAAAAATAGGGCTGGGGGTATAGCTCGGAGGTAGAATGCCCCTGAGTTCAATCCCCAGTACCGCAAAAAAAAAAAAATTATAGGCCAAGTATGGTGGCACATGCCTGTAATCATAGTATTTTGAAGGCTAAGACAGGAGAATCACAGATATAAAACCAGCCTCAGCCATTTATGGAGGCGCTAAGCAATTTAGTGAGACTGTGTTTCCAAATACAAAATAAAAATAGAGCTGGGGTATAGCTCGGAGGTAGAAGGCCCCTAACTTCAATCCCCAGCACCCAAAAATTAAAAATTAAAAAAAAATCCAAAATTTCACGCACCTTAGATTTGATTACCTTAGGTTGGTTATATTGGAAAAGCATTAGTGCTTTTCTTTTTCAGAGATAAAGATTTATTTGAAATCCTGCAACTTTACTGAAACCTGTGCTTGTCCTGAAACATGTTTCAAGGGTCATTATTACATGTCAGGTAGAAGGAGTCACCCATGATTGGAGAGATGTTTATAAAGCAAGTTACCTCGGAAAAGATGAAGTTAGTTTGAAATTGAAAGCGAAACGGGAAATTGGAGGGAGGCCCTGTCAAATATGCTCCACACAGGTTGACATTCTCTCTGATATTTCGAAGCAGGTCATGGGTTAGCATGATTGGGTAGCTGAGTCTTATCTCCTTTCAGCTTGTACTTCGATGAAACTAGTAGAGCCGATCAGAAAACAGATTTGTAATTTTTTTCATGATATTGTACTAGGAGCATTGGTCTTGCCAGAGATGATCTTTCAGAAGTTGAGGACAAAGATAAAAAGCTCTGGAGTCAACACAAGGCCTCTCAGAGAATGATGGCAGTGATTTTATATAATGGACGCCCCTACTACGATGTACACACAGCAAGACCTCTCCTTGACTTTGCTGTTTCTTATATACCTGATTGCTAGAAAACCAAAGGCAAGAGTTAGCAGGAAGTAGCCAGGTGTGGTGGCACACACCTGGCATCCCCATATTTGGGAGGCTAAGACAGGAGGATCACAGGTTCGAGGCTAGCCTCAGCAACTTAGTGAGACCCTGTTTCAGAATAAAAAATAAAATAAGGCTGGGGGTGTAGCTCAGATGCAGAATGGCTCTGGGTTCAATATCTGGAGAGCAACAGAAAAAATGTTAACAGAATATCAGAAATGACATGCCTCACCAGATGAAAAACACATTAGAAAATTTGCAATTTTGATTTCTTTGTCAAAAGCCTTTCAGCAATAGCCTTCTTAGGAACATTTGTTTTTTGAGCAGCATTTGTTCTTTAAAATTTTTGCATAATTTAGATATTCTTTTCAACTTTCATAAAGGTCCTATTAATTTCTGCATGAGAAAAGAAGCAAGAGACTTTCCTGAATACACACACACACACACACACACACACACACACACACACACAGCTATAGACATGCACACATGCATACATATTTAATATACTTTGTTATATCTATATGAAAGAAATTATTTTCCAGCACACTCTCTCAGCAACTTAGCAAGACCCTGTTTTCAAATAAAAATAAAATAATAGGGCTTGGGGCATACTTGGAGATAGAATGTACCTGGAATAAATTTTTTGCACCACAACTATTATGTCCAGCGACACAGAGATTAGTTTATGCTTTTGGTCTAGAGAGGCTGATGAATCTATATGTTTGGCTGGTGCTAAAAAGGGATCTCAGCTCATGAATGAATATGAATTGCTGCTTTTATTTTGCTTGTTGTAATATAGTTGTTGAGAGAAGCTGTAGTGTAACTAACTGTAATAAAGGTGTTGAAATTGAGGAGGGGCCAGAGGAGGGAGGCTGAAGTCCTGTAGGTGTGCACAGTACCTGACGGCCTGCAGGTAGTATTTCAGAATTGCTGTCCAAGGGAACATCAAACTGGCTACCTTCTTATTCTCCCCAAAAGAGTTACCAGGGAGCACATAGGCTGGATGACTGGAGTTGTCAAGAATCTTGGACCTGGACTTGAGTTTATGGAAATTTCCTCCTCTGCCAGCCCAGTTCCCACGGGATAGGCTGCAGTGTTAGTATGCAGAGCAGACAGAGGAGCTACATTTCTGGAAGATGTGCGGCTTGTGAATGAATGAATGCGTGATTATGTTGATGAATGAAAACAGAGCGGGGACAGGATGCCTGATTTCCAATCTGGCAGGATGTTCCATCTCATCAAGCCACTAAAGGCCTAAGTTAGTTGATTCTCATGGTGTTACGCCTGCCTACCATGGCAGTGAGCTAGTGAGTTCCAGAAAACTCACAGTGTAGCACTCACCAGGAATCAACTTGTATCCACTAATATTTGAATATCTTGCTAAAAATAAAGTCTCTTAGTCTGCTCACATTTTTGAGAATTTTAAGTATAGTTCTTTATAACTATAAGTACAGTTCTCAAAAATGTGATCCTCCTGTCTCAGCCTCACAAGTACTGGGATTACAGGCATGTACCACCATGCCCAGCTAGTCTATATCTATATTAATCTATCTATCAGTTATCTATCTATCTATCTATCTATCTATCTATCTATCTATCATCTATCATCATCTATTATCTATTATTATATATCATCTATATCTATCTGTCTGTCTGTCTATCTATCTATCTATCTATCTATCTATCTATCTATCTACCTACCTACCTACCTAATCATCTACCTATCTATTTTTAGTACTGGGGATGGAACCCAGGGACATTTTACCTCCAAGTTACATTCCAACTCTTTTTATTTTTGCTTTTAAAACAGGATCTTACTAGGTTGCTAAAAGTCTTGCTAACTTGCTGAGGCTAGCCTCTAACCTGAAATCTTCCTGTTTTAACCTCCCAAGTACTGGGATTACAGGCATGCACCACCACACCCATCTAGAATATATCCATAAAAAAGAGAATTTGTATCTGAAATATCAAAGTTATAAGTGACGTTTCGTGTATGTGAGAGATGATGATCCATTAAGTGATCCTTGGAGAAAAAAAAATGCTGTTGAATTTTTCTCTTTGAGAATGATGTTTGTTCGGCATTTGTGACTCTGATAGAAATGAAGCCAAGTCTTCCTCACACCTCAATTTTCTCCACGCTAAAGAGACTTAACTCTGAGTGTTTGCCAGGACTGCATTCAAAGTTGTCTGTACACATTTAAAATAATAACTACATATCAATATTTCATGATCTGCGTTCTTATGAGCAATTTTGTAAAGAATAAGATAGAAGCCACAAATGGTCTCTTCCTTCTTTTAGAGCCTCCAGGAACAACTATTTAGAGCATTTTTGTTTGGAATCCAAGGTCTAGCATTTTTTAGCTCAGCTGACATTAAGAACTACACTTGTCAATATATACTAAATTTGGGGACTATTTAAAGACTGCCACAGAAAACGTGTTGTGAATATATTAAGCTTTAGCCCTCCAATTCAAATGCCTATTAGCAGGAGGAATTCTAAAGGGTATATCTATTTTTTCCTTCTTTGGTTCAAAACATTCCTGTGAAGAGTAGAATGTCCTTATTGTAGTGGATGACATTTTGATTTCTATTTGTCTTGCTTCGCCAAGCTCTCTTTGTATTTATTTTAGCTTTGTGATTTCAGAAGTGGGGAGAGCTTTAATGTGTCCCTTCTCTCCGTGACGATACTTGGCTGTGCTGAGAAGCCAAGTCATATATTAATTACCTTCATTATTTATGAAGTCAGTGCCCTACTTTAACATTGATTAAAAATAAGCAACTCAATTTTAAGAGGTTGTCTTCCTGAATGAGAATTGTTTATCTACAAATTTTGTGTAGTATAAATGTGTGTATATGCATATATATACACATTAGAATATATAGACATTAACCTATTCATTCTCTTACATCACATAGTCTGCGTAATATCGTCTAGTTTCTGATTTCTTTATATTTGCAGGCCAAAGTAAAATGGATGTATTGGGAAATGTTTTCCATTCCAATATTATGAGACAGATACAGATTATAATGTGGCTGATTTCAATGTTTAATGCAAGTTTGATCCTATCAACTCTCTGGTTAAAATTGCAGTGACTTTTCAAATGGCTCTATCCTGAGATGAATTTTCTTAGTTAGGCATATAATAAGATGGGTCTCTAGTATACATTAGAGTAGCTTCATTGTATACCGTATGTAACTTGGTCACTTGAATCCATCCCTCCCTTCCTCCCTCCCTCCCTCCCTCTTTTCCTTCCTTCCTTCTGGCACTGGGATACAACACAGGGTCGCATGCATACTAGGCAAGCACTCTACTACTAGGTTACACTCCAGCTCTCCTTTATTTATTTTTTTCTTTTTGGTACTAGGGATTGAACCCAGCTAATTTATTTCTCGGAACTATACCCCTAGCCCTATTTTTGTTTTTATTTTGAAACAGGGTATCACTAATTTGCAGAGGACCACACTAAGTTGCTGAGGCTGGCTTTGAATCTGCAATCCTCCTGTCTTAACCTCCTAAGTACTGGGATTACAGGCATACACCACCATGTCTGGCTCCTTCTGCCCTTCTTGCAAAACGACATAGCATTTAAGCCACAGAGTCTTTGCATATTCTATTCCCTATCCCCAAGGGTGGTAATGAAAATATGGAATCCTCAGTCGGTCATGGGCACTGGCCAACTAGAAGTGGCAATCACTAAAGCGGGAGGGATTCTGGAGGCCCATTGCTAAGACAGGCATTAACCATTTATATGGTGAGTCTAGGGAGGTGGAATGGGATCCTGGGCCAGCCTGGAAGATGAGGTGGAGTTAAAGGGGGAATGTCCAGCTAGGTGTGGTGGCACATGCCTACAATCCCAGTACTTGGGAGTCTGAGACAGGAGGATCACAGGTTCAAGGGTAGCCTCAGCAACTTAATGGGACCTTTCTTCAAAACAAAAAATAAAAAGGCTGGGGGTGTAGCTCAAGGGTAAAATGACTCTGGGTTCAGTCTCCAGCACCACACAAAAAATGGGGGACTATCCAGATAGTGGCTGCTCAGCAGTGGCTGTTACCATTCAAAGTCCACGCTGAGTGCTTGTCTACACCTAGAAAATATCCTCCTCTTACCCCACAGCAGGTACACACACCTCATGATACCAAGTGTTTTCTTCTTCCTTTCTTGACTTCCTAGGGGAACTTTCCCTTCGTTTCTTGATAAGAATTGTTCCTACTTAGGCTTTCATAGAAACTTTTGCCTCTTCCTTGTACTTTTTATTAGGGCCAGTTTCCAAACACTTGGCAATCACTTCAGTAAAGTGTCACCTCACTTTTTATACACTCTCTGAGAGCCACAGTCATCATTCCTGTAACAACCCCATCTGCCTCCCCCCACATGATAATCCCAACACCTAAGAGGCACTCCATAAATATTTATTGAATGAATGGGTTTTCAAAAAGACTTTTTAGAACTTCTTTGAAATATTTACGCTTTTCCAATGTTACTGGCCTGTATCTTGCCTTGGGGCTGCGTTGTTGGAAAGATCATTCTTTTGAAATCTGTAACCCCATTTTTGCTTTCTTACATACTTTTCTGAAATGATTTTCCAATGGTGGTCAAGTCCCATGCTGTGACTTATGCTTTGGTTGTAGGAGAAATGTCTCTCACTCATTTCTTGTCCAATACACAGACTAAAACTTCTAAATGGACTTACACATTATTCCCAGCAATAAATGTTGCATGAAAGTCTACTATGAATAAGGATGTTTGGAACACTGAAGTGAACCCTTTATTCTTTGGTACTGGGGATTGAACCCAGAGGCATTCTACCTCCAAGATACATCCTCATCTCTTTTTATTTTATTTTTATTTTGAAACAGGGTCTTGCTAGGTTGCTGAGAGTCTTGTCAAGTTACTAAGACTTGTCTCAAGCCTGTGATCCTCCTGTCTCAGCCTCACAAGTACTAGGATTACAGGTGTGAGCCACCACACCTACTCTCCTTACCCTATATAAGAGTTTAGACCATTTTACTTCTCCATTTCGTTATGAGAGTGTAGATAATATATTTTGTTCTCTTATGATGGAGAGCAAAATTTCATTGTTTTGAGTACTTTTGATGATGGTGGTGGTGGTGATGGTGATGTTGATGATGAGGGGGATGTTAGTATAGAAGTTTTTGCTAGAATTATCTTTTTCCCCCTTGAGTTCCCAAACACTTATTTTTTGTAATCAGTTAATTTTGCTGTTACTAATTTTTTCGAGGTTAGATCTAGTGTCTATACTGGATGGCTACAACTTTTTAAGGGAGGAAATACCAGATCAATTAATGCCCTCTCAAAGTCTTCCCAGTGGTTGGGTCTTATCTGTTGTCCCCAGAGTTTAATGCCTGTCTCCATTGTTTTGTTTCCTAGTTTTTCATGGATTGTTGACATACCATGTGTCATATCAGTGCATCTCATGTTTCCCATGGCTTTTATGACTAGTTGCTAGTTGGCTTTGTGTGTGTGTGTGTGTGTGTGTGTGTGTGTGTGTGTGTGTGATACTTGGGATTGAACCTAGGGGTGTTCTACCTCCAGGCTAAAGCCCCAGCTCTATTTTATTTTTATTTTGAAAAAGGGTCTTGCTAAGTTGCTAAGGCTGGTTTTGAACCTGTGAACTTCATGTCTCAGCCTCCCCAAGTACTAGGATTATAGACATGTGACACCATTCCTGGCTGGCTCTGTATTTTATTTGACAATACCTACCTGTCATCTATGTATCTTTGTGTGTGTGTGTGTGTGTGTGTGTGTGTGTGTGTGTGTGTGTGTATGTGCCTTCCCTTGATCTCTGAACCACAGTTTCCTTACATGCATGAGTAAAAAGAAATTACGGCTGTCATTTGCAACAGAAACCTAATCAAGAAGGAACTTAGATATTGATTAGATTAATGATTGAAAAGCTTTATGGGCACATGATGTATCACTGATTGAACAGATGCAGAGGCAAGAGAACTAGATATTCTGAAAGTCTTTGGTCCAAGTAGAGAAAAACTAGCCTCTAGAAAAGCTTGAGTGGTATAGTGATTGATGATAGGGGGTAGATGTGTACTTCTCCATTGTCTACTTAAATTATTCAGTACTTTTAGCATCCGTCATTGGAACCTGATGCTCTTGAAGATGTCTTTTAGAAGTTTCAATTTCTGCTGGGCATGGTGGTACTTGCCTGTAATCCCAGGGCTTGGGAGGTTTAGACAGGAGGATTGAAAGTTTGAGACCAGCCTCCGCAACTTAGAAAGGCCCTGTTTCAAAATTAAAAAAAAAAAAAGAAAGAAAGAAAGAAAAAGAAAGGGCAGAGGTGCAGCTCAGTGTAGGATACTCCTGGATTCAATTCCAAATACTGCAAAAGAAAAAGAAGTCTCTGAATCATCTGCACAGTAGCAAACAACTGCATATGTTCCACTGTTATTTTCTTGCTTTTATCAGTTTATTGCATGTTCCACTTACACCATCCAGAATTTGCATTTCTTTTTCTAGATTCTGGGCCATTTCATGCCCCTGTAAGTGGTTAGAAGGGCTGGGTATTTAACAGTTCTGGGGAGCAGTCTCCAAACAATGACTAACAGGAGCTGGTGTAGAAATACCTCAGCTCCCTCACCACTTGGCAGGGTTATCCTTGCATGGCTGAGGCATCTGTTCTGCGCTGGCTGGGCTTCCAGGCTTCCACTGGTGAGAATAAACTCCAGTCACTCGTGGTGGGAGACAGTTTCCTCTCTCATCCTTCCCTGGCTTCCTTCTTTCTCTATTTCTCTTCTCCAAACCCAGACTGTGTTTATACTTCACCTTCCAAGTAAGCAACTTGCACATGAATTCATTTTGAGTGGAATCTCAAACCAAACCACCGGGAGTTCGTAGTAATGAGGGTGGGGAGAGGTGGTTAAAGATCCCATAATGGTGTAGGTTTTCAAATTACCACTCTAAGAAAAATAGATCTCAGTTGTGTTTCTACGTGTTTCAGATTCCCATGTTCCTACCTAGTGCATGTTATGCCTAATCCCTAGCATTCCAACTGAAATTCCACATCTCATTTGCTTCCCAAGAACATACATTAGATTGCAGTGCATAAAAACCACATTATGACAGGAATGACTGATTAAATACAAAATGCATGTTTTGTTATTTTCATTCATGGCATTATTATTTTTATGACTGAGGACACAATATCTTGATTGGGGAAATCACATATCAGAAGCCAGTAGTTGAGACTCCTGTCTGATAGAATCTGAGATTTCATTCTTTGGATTGGTGACAAGGAAACAGGTCGGTGAGCAAGAGCTACTGAATCAGAGATTTGCACGCTTTTCTTCATAAGTGGCAGACATTAAAGTTGCTAATTCCCCTACATGGGACCAACTGAGTTTCAGCAGTCCAGAAAAGATCCAGAGAAGATCTTCCGATTTTAGATGTGTATCTCATCTACTGGGTCATTAACCATACATCTTAATTAGTTCCAGGGGCCCATTAATAAGTGGCACAGGAGTTTCACTTGATTATTCCCTCTCAACAGGCTTATTTTAGCTTACAAAAATTCAGGAATGCAAGAAAGAAAATGGTTTCATTTGTAAAGATCTGAGGTTGAGCGATTTCTACCATTAGCATTTTTTAAAAATTTATTTTATGTTGCATATCTAATTGGGAGCTTTTTGCAGTTGTCTCTGAGGAAACAGTGTTATCAGTGTCTTCAGATGGACATCTATAATGCTGTTTATAATTTCTGTTACTTATTAAGGGATTCAGAAACTTATGAAAAACCTTGCTTCCAGATATCTGCTTGTTTGACTCTATTAGTTTTACCAAAATGTTATCATTAGAGAAAGTGAAAAAAATTTGAATTTCATGTTAATATTTCATTTGTTGCAATTATCATCTAGCAAAATTTTAATATTTAATATGTTAACAGTTAGTGTTTTAGTACTGGTGAAATTTTCTAATTACGGAAAGCTGTTTCCATCCATCAGTTACAGAAACTCCTTTAAAAACATCCACATTTCAAGCATCCTGTATTTTGTATAAAAATTTTTTTAATCAGTATTTTTGAGTGCCTGTGAATAATACACTTTAAAGAAAAGTAGAAAATCTCTCTTTTTCAAAATGAGCTGGTTTTTAAAAGTCTAACTTCTTTGTACATGTATTTTTTTTTTTTAACAGATTAAAGGATTTACCTGAAGACAAAGCATTTGATTCTTCAGAGTCTGGACAAGAGTTACTCTTGCTTTGGGCAATTAAAGATGATGTTGTCATGGAAACAGTTGATCCTGCTTTCTCTCATTGGCTGCCTAGGAGGTAACAACAAGTTTTATTTTCTAAGTTGAGGTTAGAATATTTTTGAGTCATAATTGTGTGTGTGTGTGTGTGTGTGTGTATGTGTGTGTGTGTGTGTGTGTTACTGAGAATTGAACCCAGGGACGTTCTACCTCAGCCTATTTTATTATTATTTTTTTAAATTTTGAAACAGGGTCTTGTTAGGTTGTTGAGGATCTCACTAAGTTCCTGAGGCTAGCCTTGAACTTGTGATTCTCTTATCTCAGTCTCTCAAGTATCAGGAAGACAGGTGTGTACCACCTTACATTGCTACTTAAATAATTTTTAAATCTTGAAATAAAATTCAAGCGGTAGCAAAGAAAAACGAATCATTTTCCCCGAAATAAAATTCAGATTCTTATTTGTAAAAATTAAATTCTCATAGCTCTTCACCCTAAGTTTTGCAAGTCATTTATTCCCATAGCAAATAAAATGATACCTGTTATACTACCAAATTCAACTAAATGTTATGAATCTGAAAAGTACATTTTGAGGATTTAAATTTATGAACTTACGTTTTTTTCAAAAAATGGTAATCTCCAGTGTATAGGGGGAATGTAAATATATAACGTTTGCAAATATTTCCATATCAAACTTAAAATTAGCACTGTTTTTCTTTGAGCATATATGAAGATACACAGTTTTTTTTAACTAATAGAAAAGTTTATAATTCAGAACAAAGTAGAAAGAAAAAGAAAAAAATCTTGTCTTTCCACTGCACAAACATAACCACTGTAAATAATTTGATGTGTTTCCTTGTTGTTTATTTTACTTTGTTGTCTGGAAGAATCGGTAAGAGAAGGATTTTTTTTTTTAAATTAAGTAGTAGACATATAGCAAGTTTTTAATTTAATTTTATTGTTTTTTTCTATTTCTGTGTGGCACTGGGGATTAAACACAGGGGCATTTTACCTGTGATCTACACTCCCAGCTGTATTTTATTTTTTATTTGGAAACAGGATCCCACTAGGTTGCTGAGGGTCTCTCTTAAGTTGCTGAAGCTGGCCTTGATTCTGTGATCCTCCTGTCTCATCCTCCCAAGTATTGGGATTACAAGTGTCCACAACCACACCCAGCTATTTTCTTTCTCTTTAGTTAGGTTGAAAGAATAATGCAAATGAATATATCTGCATGTGGACCATTTAGATTTAACTCTTGTACCATCTTATCATATTTATTCTAGTTATGTATGCATGTGTAATTTTTTTCTCCTTATTTATTTACTTTGGGTAACCTGTTTGAAAGTAAGTAACAGAAATTATCTGTCATCTCTAAAAAATTCAACACTCTTAAGACTGATTTTCTAAATAGACACAATTTCTTTAAGATCAGTAAGGAACAAAAAAAGCAGTCTTCCTTCCTTCTCTCCTTCCCTTCCCTTTCCTTCCTTCCTTCCTTCCTTCCTTCCTTCCTTCCTTCCTTCCTTCCTTCCTTCCTTCTCCCTCTCTCCCTCCTCTCCCTCCTCTCTCTCCTCTCTGTCTCTCTCTTCTCTTCTCTTCTTTCTCTCTCTCTCTCTGTCTTTCTTTCTTTCTTTCTTTCTTTCTTTCTTTCTTTCTTTCTTTCTTTCTTTCTTTCTTTCTTTCTTTCTTTCTTTCTTTCCTTTGCAGTACTGGGGATTGAACCAGAGGCATTCTATCTCCCAGGTACATCCCCAGCCCTTTTTTATTTTTCATTTTGAAACAGTCTCACTAAGTTGTGGAAGCCCTAAATTGCTGGCTGGCCTCAAACCTATGAGCCTCCTGTCTCAGCCTCCTGAGTACTGACATGACAGGTTTGTGCCACCATACCTGGCTTTCCTTTCCCTTTCTAAAGGGAGGGAGACTGTGGAATTGACCAAATAGAAGTGACAGTGAAATCACATGGCATTTAAATACAAGAGTATATTAAGTTGATGTCTAGGCTCTATGTCAAACTTCAAAACTTCTTCAAATATTTAAATGTCATTATGTGGCAAATAATTCATAGATTATAGGATTACAGGTTAAACCCGCCAACTTTGAAGATAAAAGCTTTTACAGTTCTTGTACATTTTTACTGAGATACCTCAAATGTGTTCCTAAAAACATTTTCTTTGCTCCTAACCTAGTACTGAGGGAAAAAATGGAGACATTATTTGCAAATTTCTGCCTTTTCAGAGAAAGAATAATACAGACATCAAAACTGAAAAAAAATTTTATCTCAAATTTTTCATTTGTGAAGTTTTGAATTTGTCATCTTTTTTTTTTTTTTTTAAAGAAGGAATAGAAATGACAGATTGTAGCAGCATTATTATTTTTTTTCTGTGATCCTAACATTTGTGCAAGCAACCTTGAAATTTTCCAGTTGGCAGAAAAGGACAAGGAGCAGAAGTAGAGTCTGGATAAAGATCATGAGGTCCATTTTTCAAAGGCTTAAAACTTTAACTGTCAGCCGGGTGTGGTGGCGCACGCTTGTAATCCCAGCATTCGGGAGGCTGAGACTGGAGGATCCGGGTTCTCGGCCAGCCTCAGCTACCTAGTGAGGCACTCCGAAACTTAGTGAGACTCGGTTTCAAAATAAAGAATAAAAAATAGGGCTGGGGGTATAGCTCGGAGGTAGAATGTCCCTGAGTTCAATCCCCAGTACCACAAAAAAAAAAAAAAAAAAAAAAAAACTTTAACTGTCAACCGGGCGTGGTGGCACAGGTTTGTAATCCCAGTACTTGGGAGGCTGAGACAGGAGGATCAGGTTTCGCAGCCAGCCTCAGCAAGCAGTGAGAAGCTCTTCAACCTAGTGAGACCATTTCCAAATAAGAAATAAAATCAGGCTGAGGGTGTACTCGGAGGTAGAATGCCTCTGGGTTCAATCCTCAGTGCCACAAAAAAAAAGTGTCTATTTAACTAAAATGGCAAGACCATTAAAAATTAGGTCAGCTTGTATGTCTGGATATGGTGGTTAAAGAAATCTTGAAGAGTTTGTAAAGAAGAATTGGATTAATTTATATATCAATTGTATGTAGCATATTACTTAAGAGATTGACGATCTTCATAATTATACTATGGAGAAGAATTTGGTCTTTTTAACCAGTTTTTTAAAGAGTATTCGAGTCAGGTGTAGTGGCACACACTTATCATCTCAGTACTTGGGAGGCTGAGACCAAAGGACTGCAGGTTAGAGATCAGCCTCAGCAACTTAGTGAAATCTTGTTTAAAAATAAAAGTTAAAATAGGACTTGAAGTGTAGCTCAGAGGTAGAATGCCCCTGGGTTCAATCCCTAGTACTAAAAGGAAAAAGAAAAAGAAAAAAGAAGAGTATTAGTTGCCTACTCTACTCCATATACTGAATGTTGGTACTAATTTTGGATCTCTGTAGAATTTAAAACAAAATGCTGGCTTCTGAGTGTGATATCCTGGTGATAAATACTGGACATTTTATATGTATTGAAATAAAAATCTGGTTATGATTTCAGGAATAACCCATAAATCCTATATATTATTGAAATCAAGTAAAATATATTGTATAAATTTATTTGGTAATACCAAAAAAATGAACTGTAGGCTTCTTTTATGTTTTATTTTGAAAGTGACTCTTGCTAAGTTGCTGAGGCTGTCCTTGAACCTGGGATTCTCCTGTCTCAGCCTCCCAAGTACTGGGATTACAGGTGTGTGTCACCCCACCTGGCATGAATGTTTAACTTCTACTTGTCCAAAGAGACACCAGATTAGTTAAGATAATGGAGACATTTCGATTTTACAAGAAAATTTGTAAATATCTCTTAATTATTTAGATGTATTACCTGTAAACACTGAGTATTTTTGTAAAATGAGGTCAGGTTTTTGGTGTCCTTGTTTGGTAAGTATAGACAAATCTGTAATCAATGTATGTGAACATTCTAAACTTCCCACAGTGTCTTCTGTTTTTAGTTTCAGTTTTCTAACGGAAATAGCTAAATAAATATAGCTCTTTCAGAAAGCAGAATTCTCTTGGGTAACTAAAATCATTTTTCATGTCTAGTTAAAAACATCACGAGAAAAATATATTTCTGTAAAAGATTTAAAGTATTCTTATTTCACCAGATTCTCTTAAAATCGTAGTGAATAGTCTATGTATTGTAGTCTACTATTTTTGGTAGTAACTAGGAATTACTTGTCAGAGTAAGTAACCAGTAATTTTAGAAGAGATTAGACCCAGACAGGATGTGAGTCTTAATTAACCTTCTTGATTAATTGATTGATTGATTTGGTACTGGGGATTGAACCCCAGGGCATTCTACCTCCAAGCCACACTCTCACCCATTTTTATTTTGTAATTGAAATAGGGTCTTGCTAAGTTGCTAAGGTTCTTGCTTAAATTGCTGAAGCTGGCCTCAAACCAGGGATCCTCTAGTCTCAGTCTCCTAAGGACTGGGTTTACAGGTGTATCCCATCACGCCCAGCATGGCTACCACACATGCAATCCAGCCTCCTCTAACCTTGTCTGTTTAGTCTTGGACAGTATGTGTAAACAACAATCATGTGTTCGGACTGTCTTTGAAAATCATAAACTCGGCATGTTTAAGTTGCAGTGTTTGCCACTACAACTGCAGCAGACTCCTGCATATCCGTGGGTGCCCTCCGTCATAGCCCTCATTCTGTTCTATGTTGTCTCAGCTCAAATAACATTCCATGTTAGTCTTCCATGCAAATGGCAATGGAAATGTTTTGAAAGTAGAACAAACTTGTCGAGTTCTTCTTGAGATGACGGAGAAATATTTTCAGTAGGGTTTTAGTAGATCCACTCATGTGATCAGGGAGGAAATGATTGAGGATTCTATAGGACTCTTGTTAGTCTCCAGATAGATTTGGAAGCGTCTGAGTTTATGGTGTCTCATGTGGTGCTTCAAGGAAGCTATTGCCATAAATTGCTGTCATTTATTTTTCTTTCTTCCTTATTTCCTCCCTTCCTCCCTCCCTTCTCTCCCTTTCTTTTCTTTTCTTCTCTTCTCTTCTCTCTCTCTCCCCTTTCTCCTCTCTCCTCTCTTCCTCCCTCCTTTCTTTCTTTTTTCCTTCCTTCCTTCCTTCCTTCCTTCCTTCCTTCCTTCCTTCCTTCCTTCCTTCCTTTCTTTTTTCTTTCTCTCTCTCTCTCTCTCTCTCTCTCTCTCTCTCTCTCTCTCTTTCTTTCTTTCTTTCTTTCTTATTTTTGTGGTACTGGGTATTGAACCCAGGGGCATACTACCTCCAAGCTACACCCCCAGTTCTATTTTATTTTATTTTTAAATAGAGTCTTGCTAGGCTGCTGTGAGTCTTACTACTTACTGAGGCTGTCCTCAAATCTGAGATCCTCTTGTCTCAGCCTCTCAAGAACTGAGATGGCGGGTGTGCGCCACCACACCCGGCTCTCTCATTTCTTCTGTGGTAGTTGGGCACAGTGGGGTTTGACTGGGGAAATGGAAATATCACTGATTTCTGCTGATGAGTCTAGATATCACTGATTTCTGCTGATAAATCTAGTTCCTATGTTTTCACAGATAAATTTATTTCAGATCATCCCTGCTATTGAGGAGTCATTTAAATCTTAAACTGCTTTGCATCTACCCATTTACATCTTGACAGTTTATTGGAGGGTGCATGGTAAGACCATGAAAGAGGCACACATTGTTGGTGCATAGTCTTGATCATTGATAACTGCTCTTTTGATTTTTTTTGTAAGCTTGACTGTGACTACGGACAGCTTTGAAGAACTTTTAAAAAAAGACATATTAGAAGTGTAATTAGAATACAAGAAACATAGAAGTTTAAATAAAACCCACACATCAATTTAGCTTTTAAAGTAGCTATTGTCTT
Source organism: Graphiurus murinus (assembly GCA_004027655.1). Lineage (NCBI taxonomy): Eukaryota > Metazoa > Chordata > Mammalia > Rodentia > Gliridae > Graphiurus > Graphiurus murinus. The sequence goes on along the minus strand of PVLC010000923.1, from coordinate 91,717 downwards.
AAAAGTATCCAATAATTACTTCTCTGACTCCTAAAATAAAGTGCCCATTCCAACCACTTTAATTGACTGTTGCCCAAGTGTTAAGCTGTCTTAAAGCACTCATCACATAAAAGTGTTTTTAAATACCCCCATGCCTATCAAGCCTTTCCATGCATTAAGTTGTATTAGCAGAGCTAAATGGATTGAGCTTCTTGTATGGAAGGGTGCACTTCTAAGTACTAATTCATTAATAAAGAGGAAGCCAGGCATGATGATACATGCCTATAATCCCAGGACTTGGGAGGCTGAGACAGAAGGATCACAGGTGTGAGGACAGCCTCAGCAATGTAGCAAGATTCTCAGCAGCCTAGCAAGAGCCTGTTTCAAAAACATAATAAAATAAAATATTTAAAAAGGGATAGAGTTGTAGCCAAGAGCACCCTTGGATTAAATTCCCAGTACTTAAGTAAATAAATTAATGTAAAAAGTGGAAACTCTGAGTATAAAACACACACACACACACACACACACGTGCAAACACATCCCCACACACATGCATACACTTCTGTAAGCCTCAATAACAGCGGTTTGATTTAGGTTTATAACTCATATTTTCTAAGGATATCTTTAAGAAAAGAGCAGGTGCTGGGTATCATGGCATGACACCCACCTGTAATCCCAGTACCTGGGACAGTGTGACAGGAGAGTGTCAGGTCCTAAGACAGCTTCAGCAATGTAGCAAGATTCTCAGCAACTTGGCAAGACCTTGTTTCAAAATACAATAAGAAACAAATAATATTTTTTTTAAAAAAAGGTTGGAATTATAACTCAGAGGGAGAGCATCCCTGGGTTCAACTCCCAGTGCCAAAATAAATCAATAGGAACTTTGAATATGAAATAAAATAAAACCATGTGCATACGCAGAACACGCCTCCAGATATACTCCCACATGTGCATGTATTTGCGTAAACCTCAACAAACAGGGACTTTTATTTGGGTCTCTAACTCGTGTCTCCCAGGAAGGAAGGGTTTGTGCTGCATTGGTGAATGCTCTCCTCTTTACTGCCCGGTCCACTCTCAGCTCTTTATTCTCTCTCACCTGGAGTGTGCCACAGCCTGGCTCCTCTCTTTCCTGCCTTCTCTTCCTTGCTTTCTTCTGTGCACTGCACACAATGCAGCCCGGCTTATCTTTCTGAAGAGCCCTTCAGCAGGCTGAACACTGAGCGTCTGCTCAGAGGCACACTGCTAAGTGGTGCAGAGGAGCCCAGCAAACTCTGTTGCCACCACTGTAGGAAGGAAAGAAATTGTGGGCTAGCAACGAAAGGAGAGAAAAATGCCAAGATGCTAGACCCTGGTTTCAGAAAAAACCATAAAAAACTGGTACAAAGGTTTTAGGAGCACTCCATCGTACAAATGAACACAGAAAAGTATTCATGGAAAAGGCAGACTTCAAACTGGCACCTAAAATCATAATGGGACTGGATGTTGGTTGAGTATTTGACTTTGCACCAAGCCCTGAACTAAGAATTATATCATTAATTCCTGAATTATATCATTAATTCCTCCAGGGACCTTGTGAGCCTTGCACTATTAGTAACCCCATTTTACAAATGAGGAATGGAGGTTCTCAGCAAGTTAAGGAACTTTATAGAATTCATGAACCTCAGGGGTTTAAGCTGGAATCCAAAGCCAATCTGTGAGTTGGGGATGGAGCACAGTGGTAGAGAATGCTTTCCTAGATAGTGAGGCTCTGGGTTACATTAAAACAAAAACAATACTATAAATGGTGGCATATGATTGTAATTCCAGTGCATGGGAGGCTGAGACAGGAGGATCACAGCTCCAAGGCAAACCTCAGCAATTTAGCAAGGCCCTCTGCAAATTAGTGAGACCCTGTTTCAAAATTATAAAATAGCATTGCGCGTGTAGCTCAGAGGTAGAATGTAACTAAGTTCAATCCCCAATATCAAGGAAGAACAAAAGAAGCACATAGACATTTCCTTGTTCTGCACTACATCTTGGACCCCCTCTTGTTCTGAGAACATTTTCGGTGTAAGAAACATTCTGAATGTGTCATCCAGGGAGTTTTAAAGGTACACAGCAACCAACATTTGTATGTGGTTTTATATTACCTTTACAGTTTTTTTTTGAAGTAGAGCTTCCAGCTTTTGAGGCTCCAAATATGTTTTTCATTTTTAAATGTTCTTTTATAGGATGTTATAGTACTATGTCTGAATTTTTTACTGTATAGAAAAATAGAACATTCTTTTATCACACACACACACACACACACAAACACACGCAAGCAATAGTTAAGCTCAAAGACATGCAAAAATAGAATCGGTTGTAGGTAGTATATAACTATGTAAATAATTGTAAAATGTTGACAATCAGATCATATACTTCATGGCTTTTAATATTTTTCATCTACCATTGGATCATATACTTTTTGACTTTTAGTTTTTATACATCTGCATTTTAGCTAAGAAATAATCTTTGGTGTAGTGTATTTAGGGCCACAAATGACTATTTTAAAATAAAATTTGGGTTAATTATGCAGCCAAGTGAATTGAAAATATTCAGTACCATGGTCATTATTCTTGTTATGGGAGGAGAGAGAAAATAAACCTTCAGCTAACAACAGTATCAAAGAATCTATTTTTTCTGCCTTATGGGGTTTCAGAGAGCACTTTGCTGCTTATTTTGCTGAGTTTCCTGTTGATAGTACTTTGGTGAGTAATTATTTGAAGACAAAATGGAAAGTAAATACTTGTTGGAGAAATGTCTCATTGAGATTGATACAGTGGGCATTGTAAAGATTCATCCTCTCTCTCTCTCTCTCTCTCTCTCTCTCTCTCTCTCTCTCTCTCTCTCTCGGTACTGGAGATTGAACACAGGGACATACTACCTCTGAGCTACACCCCCAACCCTTTTTAGTTTTTTGTTTTGAAACAGGGTCTCACTAGGTTGCTGGTGCTGTCCTCTAACCTGAGATCCTCCTATCTCAGGCTCCCAATACTAGAATTATACATGTGTGTGCATCATGCTTGCCTGTCTCTCTGTCTCTGTCTGTCTGTCTGTCTCTCTCTCTCTCTCTCATATCTTGAAATTACCACAGATTAATAGGCATCCTTTTTTCTTAGACATAATACTTGGAACTTTTGCTCAAACCAGAAAACTGAACACAGGTACCAGTGTTGACAGTGCTCTGAAGATAAGGACGAGTCCATCCTGTTCTTCATTCCATGTATCTATGTAGCCACAATGAATAAAATAATGAATAAAGTAATTTATTAGATGACCTTCTCATAAATTACTATTCCTCATTTAAATGTAATTAAAAATGGATGCAAGGCTAAGCAAAAAACATGCAATCATAGTTTCAAATGTCCCTTATTACACTGCTGTTGCACAGGAAAAATACTGCTAATCCCTGCATCAAATATGTCATATTAACTGGGCATGGTGATGCACACTTGCAATCCCAGTACTTGGAATGCTGAGATAGGAGGATTGCAGGTTTGAGGCCAGCCTCAGCAACTTAGCACGACCCTGTTTCCAAATAAAAAATAAAATAGGGCTGAGGGATGCAACTCAGAGGTGGATTGCCCCTGGGTTCCACCCTTAGTACCACAAGAATCAAAACAAAACAGAAACCTCATTAATAGCTTTTCCATCTCACAGTAAGAATTCAGTTGATTAGAGAGCCAAAATGAGTGGCCTAAAGCTAAAGGGAAGTATTATGGGAAAAGGAAATCTTTTCCATCTTGACCCTAAGTTACCATTGCTCCTAGTAGACACACTCTTTCCTAAAACAGCAATCAGTATACTTTCTTCAGAAAGAGCTAAATAATGGATATGTTCAGCTTTGTGGGCCATCTGGTCCCTGTCATCACCGTTCAGTGTTATCACTGTAATGTAGAAGCAGCCACAGACAACAGGCAAGACAAGCTAGGATGGCTGCATTCCAGCGAAACTTCATTTATGGACATTCAAACTCAAAGTCCCCGTAATGTTCAAGTATCAGTAAATGTTATCCTTGTGATTCACCATAACCCAAAGGCAGATGGCACTCAGATGTGGCTCATGGGCCATAATCTTCCATTCCCTGTCGGAAAGCATAAATATATTATTATGAGCAACGGGGCTGCAAGGTCCTAAAACCAGTAAGTCACGTCACACACCATTTGTGTCTTTCCACAATATCACACGGTTTATCAACACTTGAAGGATAAAACACACAAGGACTTATCAGGAAATTGTCTAAGTAAAGCACAGCTAAGTTTGGATGCTGGGTGGTTGCTTTGGCAAAGTCAATCAGTAATGAATGAACATTAAATGATATACTTCACACTAGCAAATCTAACAATTTGGGTCGAATAAGTGTTCTAGACAACACACAAATTCTATGTGTTTAGAGCACTTTAAATACTTAGTAAGAACACTCTACAAACAACCAAGGGGCAGAGAATAGTGAATCAAGTCCAGGAAAGGAAGAGGAGATTCAGGAGTTGGCCCAGACATAGAGCTGTTTGGAATTTCATTGATCATTTATCAGTGAGAAGAGCAGGACCCAAACAAGTCACTGAATCAGAATCATACACATGTGCAGACTGTCATGGTGTAAGGAAAGCTCAATCCATGGTTCATAGGAAGTCTTTATAGGACTTCATGGGCATTGCCCAATGTCTTTGGCAAGCTCATCCAGGCTGATCAAACCTGCCAGATTCCTATTAGTAGTCCAAATGTATTGACCGTCAGAGGTGAGAAGGCATTTTATGATCCAGAGGTCTGTTGTCAACTGTAGCACAGACATGCTGGTCTGAACCAGCGAAGTGTCTTATCCAGAAAGACAAGGATCACATATTTTTTCCTTATATATAAAATATAGGTGGGAAAAATAACCAGAAAAAAGCAGGTAGAAGCCAGGCGTGGTGGTGCACGCTTGTAATCCCAGCATTCGGGAGGCTGAGACCGGAGGATCCGGGTTCGCGGCCAGCCTCAGCTACCTAGTGAGGCACTCCGCAACTTAGGGAGACTCGGTTTCAAAATAAAGAATAAAAAATGGGGCTGGGGGTTTAGCTCGGAGGTAGAATGCCTCTGAGTTCAATCCCCAGTACCGCAAAAAAAAAAAAAAAAAAAAAAAAAAAAAAAAAAAAAAAAAAAAAAAAAAAAAAAAAAAAAAAAAAAAAAAAAAAAAAAAAAAAAAAAAAAAAAAAAAAAAAAAAAAAAAAAAAAAAAAAAAAAAAAAAAAAAAAAAAAAAAAAAAAAAAAAAAA